>BPLS01030267.1:0-52150 GCA_019656275.1 Rhododendron kiyosumense | reverse complement strand
ACTTCTCCAAACTTTGGTGGTTTCCAGATGTAATCGTGGCAATCATTTCCCTGGAGAAGGGATTTTGCCTTTTGACTTTTTTTTTGTTTGGGACTTCGACTTAAACTCTTGTTGAAGTTATGAGCAAGGCTTGCCGTTAGATGTTTTTGTGAATATTTCAGTCCTAAGGTTCTGCAAAAATTATGAGGATGGATGGATTGGTTGCAATTATACGGATGATTTCGACTAGTAGTTGATATTTATGGCATCTGGATGTTAGTTGTGGAATTTTCTATCTAGCACTCTCATCGTCTTTGTTAATAAGATTTTTGCCGTTTTAAAAAAAAAGCACATCTTTTCAGTTGAAGTTTGGTTTTTAAACTTTTTTTTGGTTCAAACATTTACCTGAAGCTTTTAAAATGGAATTGATGGTTAAATATATGGAGTTCTAATTTGCTGGGCTAAGTATTGGAGTTGTAACATTGTTTGGGCCCATGACTTTGGGCCTAGTTTTACTGGGCTTTTAAAATATTGATTCCGGCGTTTTCCTAAAAAACGTTGGCGTAGGACGTCATAATGACGTCACCATAACGGGACAGACGCGGATGTTAACGGCTGAACCTTTTAAACGGCATTTTTAAAAACGCTGGCAGAGCTTCTACCCCGGCGTTTTTTAAGCGCCGGAAATATAAGCCGGCGGCCACGTCACCGACGTTCGGGAAAAAATGCCGGTGAATATATGACGGCGTTTAACGGGTCTATAACGGCGTTATTCAAGCGCCGACAAATGGATTATTCCTTGTAGTGACAGGTTTCATTTCGATGATCCGTCAGGTTCATTTTTTAAACCTCAAGTGTGCAAATCATCGTAGTGATATGATTTTACTGTAATCGCATGACTTCATCGTATTTCTCTAGATACTAATGACTTTTATAATGGCAAAGGAATAGGAAAAAATAAACGAAAATTATATGACTTTGTCGAACTCCATTCCATTAAATTTGCTTGAATAACCATAGAAATAAAATTTATAAACGACTAGACTTAGAAATATGTCGCTAGTCATTTCATTAAATTTGTCAGTGATGAAAATATACCAGAAATATTTGACTTAGAAGATAGAAATATTGCTACTTTTGTTGCTACAGTTATCTTGTTGCTACAGCCTACAGTCATCGAATAAACCAAAACTTACGAGGACGCCGAGGAGTACTCAATGGCCTTGTGCAGACGCAAAACAATCACTTATGCAGAAACACATATGCATATCAAATTTCAACACCATTTTACCTCAAATGTCATAAGTTTTCACATCACAAAAATCGAATGCAAACCGATGTGTGTTAGAAGTCGATTGACACCCCTTGCGTAATTTGGTGGTAGTCAAGCTACAGCTTTGGACGTACGAGATGTACCCTCCCATGACGTCGTGCCCCAACGACATGATACTTCCTCGAGCCCTTCGTTAGTCAAAGGAATATCGAGGAGTGAAGAAAGGAAAGGGCGACTTAAATGCTTGTCGACTGTACTTGGATGAGCTGCGTCCCGATCGGGTATCCATACTTCCTTGACTTTTTAATTCATGCTTTCTTATCAGCATACTAATATCGCCTTTGATTGCAAGTGCACTGGCGTATCTGGGATCGATTCGACATCCCGTACGTGGCTCAGAGTAAGGAGGTGGCACGAGAGAGAGTGCTTTTGGAGTCTCCTTATGGCTGGCAATGGTACCTAGGCGACCGGACCTCACGTCAGTCACTGAGGCTAGACACCTTCTTAGTTCCTGGACCACTCCCTTCTCTCGTGCAGAGGACAAGTTGTAGGGGGATGAAAACAATTGGTGTTTAGAACAACACTAGATTGCAACGGCTACTTGTGCCTCTTCGTCGGAACCCTAGTTCGTCGTCAGAATCCTAATCTGCAAAACAGACAAGGGGTGAACGCACCTTTGCCTCTCATGGCAAAGGCCCTCCAATGCCTAAATTAGTATCACGTACTAGCAATAAACCTTAATTATCAGTAGGAAAATAAAGAACGAGTGCAATTCTCTGTATAATGCGTACCTTTTACCTCTTGGTTAACCTCCTTTATGTAGGCCTACGTATGCTTGCTCCAAGTATCCCTATGGCCCTAGGACTCTTATCTCGTATAGGAACCTAGGATATCTTGGATTCTTGTTCCCTTATCAGTTTATTTACCCGAGTCTTATCAGGACTCTTTTCCATAACTGGCTGAACATCCCATTCATGTTGGGTGTCTTTTCTAGATCCTACATACTCGGGATCTCATTCTTTACGGGATAACACCGCTCTAGAACCTTCTAGAGCGTTTCTGCCACCTCAGCATTTAAAGCTGCTTCCTCAATAGTTCTTTTCCCTGTTTGGCCATCTCATAGCCAAATAGTCCATTTGGACCAATGACCTCATAAGCAACTGGTCCTTTATCGTTATATTTGGAAAAATGACTTCACATGTCTTTTGTCCTTATGTGCCGAACAGACTGCCTGGACTAACGACTCCTCATGTCACTGGTCCACATCGCCGTTCACTGCCCTACCCGACGGTGCGATTTGGCATATTCATCATGTGCTACCATACACCACGTGTTCGGCTACTAACTGTATTTGTTCGGGAATATCTCCCTACAATTGCTCCCTAGCTTTACTCGTTGACACTGTTCGGGGACAACTGGTAAAGCTAAAATTAGATCTCAAGCCGAACTTTTCTGATCCCGGGTAGTCATAGTGTTAATACTCATTGATGTTTTTGGCGCCCTTATCATTATACCGTCTCGGGGTAATGACTCCACGTGGCATGTTTCATACACCTTACATTAATTTTGAACTGACGTTTTGTTAAGCGGCGTCCGTTCAACCCCTGTTGTCAAGTTACTTTCCATGTAACGGCGTGAGAGGAGACGTTTCGTCTCCGTCTCTCACCCTTAAACCCCCAAAAAGGGATCCTTTTTGGGTTTTTACCAAAAAATTTGAATCTCGGCCTTCTCTCTCTAAAATCAGGTGAAAGTCATTCTTCCTTTCCACCATTACCGCCATCGGAAGCCCTCGATCACACCTTGAATCTCCGTCGTGATAATCATCGTAAGATTCTCATTCCTTTATCGCGTTTCATTCTGAGATTTCGTTCTCAGTTTTATCAGTTTCTTTAGGGTTTCATTCTTACCCATTTCCAGATTCCCTTGTTCTAAATACACCCATGGTAGATGAGGATGATAATGGCCCTAAGCCTGGTAAATTTAGGAAACTCTATGATACCCCTGTCGCCATGTCGGCCTTTAGGACCGAATACAGTTTTCATGATAATGTGGGTTTTGGACTCGCCCCTTTAGATGTGGACAGGGATGGTGGTTCATGGGATAGAATGTGTATCCCCGTTGTAGCTATTGTAGAGGGCGGAGTTCGTTTCCCCCTTGATCCACTACTTTGTCACGTTCTAAACTGGTATCGTCTTACTCCCATGCAAGTGCCTACCAATTTTTTTCGGCTCATAATGGGCGTCGTAGCCCTTAACAGGATTCTAGGTACCCAATTAGGAATTTGGGACATCCAATGGTGGTATAGCATAGTGCTAAATCCTGAGTACAACACTTATTACTTCAAAGTTAGGAAGGCAGAAAAGCGCTTCATGCTAAACCTGCCAAATTCTGCTCGTGATCATGAGATTGACTTCCTTTACGTCACTGGAGGTTTCGAGCCAACAGGGGAGGATGGTCAAATGGTGGGCTTTCATTACCCCCACATATGGGGCTACCCACGTATGCTCCTAATTTACTTCATAATTCTCATTTACTGTTTCCCCATGGTTTCTTTATGTTTCTGACCCATGCTTCGTGTTTAACCTATAGCGGACAATGCTAACAAGCATCCAAAACGCGAGCCTAGTTATGTCCGAACAGCAGAAATTAAAAGGATTCTCAAGTACACAAGAGAACCTAGATCATTGATAGCTGGTCGGGATTGTGACGCGAACGTCCTGTTGGGCTATGATCCTGCTTACAAAGGTTTCATTGACAGATGGCTCGCCAACCCAAGTACAAGTGCTGCCTCAACCTTATCTGCTCCTCAATCCAAGAATCCAAGGTCCAGTGCTAGAGTAACGATTGTCGGACAGCCAGGCGAGGTACCTATTTCTGAGGGAGTTCCATTACCACGTTTGAGACTGAGGAGGCCCACACAACAACAAATAGAACATTCAGTCCCTAACCGCGATACCAGCTAGTCCTCTTCATCTAAGTATTCACCCTCGCCTCATTTATCAGGTACATTGACTCGTCAACCTATGAACCTAAGTTCGCTTCTTACCGTCTCTGCTCGGGGATGCGGTGCTGGTAGGGCTGCATCGATTGGGCATGCCTCGCCACCTCCTCGTCGTAACAGGGGGAGTTCTACCTGGTCCACTTCATCTCCTCGTGGGTTCGATACCATTCTTGAGGCCGGAGATGCCCACCGAGACAAGCGTTCTAGGACTGATAACCCAACCACTTCCACCGCATAGGCTGATGCAAACACCCATCAGCCCCAATCACCATCTAACCAAGTCCTTCCCCAAACATGGGCTCCCGTACTCATTATGGGGATCGTCCCATGCATGTTGGGGACAGTGCCAGTTCTTCAGAGACGGCACGTGCACTTGCTCAAGGGCTGCTTATTCCAGTTGACATGCAAAAGGAATCTAGATCTCCACCTGATCGGCTTGTCTCCACTAGTTTTGTCAGTGGGATAAAGGTAAGGTATTCTTGATACCTTCAATCATATCATAACATCTTGTGCTATTATATTAATATTTCTCATCATACTTGGACTTTTTCAGTTTATCCAAAAGATGGTGGCACTGGGCCAAAAGGTGCAGGAGATCGAACCTGAATGAAATAGGCTTCTAAGGGACAACACAAGGCTATTTCAAACAATAACAAGGCTGGAGAGAGAGAGAGAGAGAGAGAGAGAGAGAGATAAAGCGAAACTGGAAGCGGATGAAACCAAAGCGAAGCTTGAAACCACCAAGGAAAGCCTCAACCAAGCACTATTCGAAATTGATAGTACCAAAAAGGCGGCTTACGATGATTGGTACCAAAAAGGATTTTGATGCTACAGTCGCTAGTCACGTGGATCAAATGCCTGCCATCCAAGACCAGATTTGGGCAGCATGCTGGGAGGCATGTCTGACAAAGGTGGGGGTTGCTGAGGATTCTCCCCTTTGGGAGGACAATGATCTATCGAGCACCCATGCTCACAATGTGCATGAACCAGTGGAACATCAAGAGGATGATATTGAGCAACAGATTGAAGATTTTGCTAATGCCGAAGAAAATACATCACCTGGTACTCGTGATGCTCATCCTGTTCAGTCACCTGTCGGAGAAACAATCAATGAATCTATCAATTTGGAGGAGAATGTAGCTGGAGGTGGTTCCACCACTGAAGTCAATACAGAGGCCCCAGACGAAACTCTTCCAGAGGTCCATAATCTGGACTGATTAGTAAGTACTCCTCCCAATACTTTAGAACATTTATGCTAGTCCTACGTGACTATAGTGGTTAGCCTTGCGAGTCATTAGTATATTCGTACACAAGTATTCGGCCCTTTGTGGCGTGACAACATGTTTTCATCGGCCGTGCATGGCCTTTATGTTTTGCTCGGCCTTTCGTGGCCATAAACTCTCATTTTAGTTTGTTTAAAACTTTGTTGCTCGGCCTTTCATGGCCATACTTACCAAGTGTACCCAGGAGAAATGTGTATGCTCGTATACACCTTATTCATTCCAGATGCATATATTCAGATGCATACATTTGGCTAAGTATTTCATATTTAGTCAAAATATTCTAGACATGTCTCGTTATGTATCTACCCCTGGTGATTCATACTTTAGGAAACGTTTGGTCGTGTGCTTCTAAGGTTTTCATACTTAGACAGAAGCTTAAGTGTTCTTGTACTTAGCAAAAGTTTCTCATACTCAGCCTAAATTTCTCGTATTTAAACAAATCAAAGTTTCTCATACTAATCGAAACCAGTGATGCCCACCGAAACATTTGGTCGTATGCTTCTAAGTTTTTCATACTTAGATAGAAACTTAAGTGTTTTCGTACTTAGCAAAAGTTTCTCATACTCAGCCTAAATTTCTCATATTTAAACAAATCTAAGTTTCTCGTACTTAATCGAAAGCAAGCCTTTCGAACGTTCATGAAGTTCAAAGAAGCAATTCTATTCATATTCTTACGAAGGTTAAGTATGCAACCCAAGTATTTCGTACTTGGAAAAATCATAGCGCTTTAGTCGTATGCAACTCAGGTATTTCGTGCCCAATCCTTGCTCCCCAATATGAAAAAGGAAAATAATTCCGAATTTCATATTTCAGAATTTCATATTTCAAAAGCAAACATTTCAAAAACTTGATATACTGCAAAAAGTTGATTTTATTCATAATCTTGAACTCAAGGGGGCGTTATTCATACCCCTTGCAACTAATAATTAATGAAAAACAAGGGAGTTTTATTCGTAACTCCACACAATCACGTAGTGCACCCTAAAACAAAATGAAATAAAACTAAACTCTTTTCAAACAAAGAATTTTCTCAGATTATGAACATTCCAAGGCCTTGGCACTGGATTACCGTCCAGATTGGCCAATCTATAGGCCCCTATGCCCACAATCTCGGTCACTCAATATGGGCCTTCCCAATTGGCCCCCAATTTGCCCTCGTTTGCAACTTTTGTGTTATTGAGCACTTTATGAAGTACAAGGTCTCCAACACCAAACTCTCGTGGGTGAACATGCTTGTTGTAACTTTTCATTAGTTGTTCCTGATAGGAAGTTAAATGCACTAGGGCCCTTTCCCTCCTTTCCTCGGTGAGGTCAAGCTCAATTTCAAGGGCCTTATCATTGCCCCCACTCTCAACCAATGCGATTTTGTTGGTTAGAAGACCAACTTCTAGGGGTATTACTGCCTCTATTCCATACGCCAATGAATAGAGGGTCTCTTCTATAGATCTCCTAAGTGTTGTATGTGCCCATAGTACTAGTGGTAACTCATCAAGCCACTTCCCATTTGCTTTGTCCAACCACTTCTTGATCCCGTCAAGGATGGTTTTGTTGGACGCTTAGCATTTTAGTGGTTGGGTAATAATTTCGTATCACATATTAGTCACAAAAAGCTTTGAACTTCTTTTGTAACTGGGACCCATTGTCAGTAATCAAAGAATAAGGGACCCCAAATCGAGTAATATTACTCTTCCACACGAACCTTTTTTTCTCATAGGTTCAATGATTTTACCCAATGGTTCAGTGATTTTGGCCAATGGTTCTGCCTTAATCCATTTGGTGAAATAATCCGTTTCTACCAACAGAAATTTCCTATTGCCAGTTGCGTGGAGTGGCCCCACAATGTTTATTCCCCATTGGGCAAACGGCCAAGGACTCGTCAGTGGCACCAAGTCTTCCGCTGGTGTCTGAATCATTAGTGAGAATTTCTGACACTTCTCACAAATTTTGACATACACTTTTGCATCTTCTTGCATGTGTGGCCACCAATAACCTTGAGTAATTGCTCGGTGGGCAATGGACCTGCCCACTGCATGGCTTTCACACGTACCCTCGTGGATCTCGTGGAGGAATTTCTGCCCCATCTCAGGGTGCACACAAAGTAAATATGGACCAGTGACGGATTTTCTATAGAGCTTCCCTTCTGGTGATAGCCAAAACTGTGAAGACTTGATTTTTATTTTGTGTGCCTCCTTTTTATCTGAAGGGAGTTTTTCATCTCGTAGAAATTCCATGATTGGATCCATCCAACTGGGTCCTTGGTTCACATCTTGGACTAACTCCACGCTCCTTCCAATGCTAGGCTCACTAAGATAATCCGCGGCCACCTTCCTCTTAAGTTCAGTTAGCACAGCTATAGCCAACCAAGCCAAAGAATCGGCATGAGCATTCTATCCAGAGCTTATATGTTCAATGTAAACTTTTTTGAAAGTATTAAGTAAATCCTTGGTTGCTTCCACATATGCTGCCATCTTTTCATTTCGGGCTTCGTATTCCCCGGACAGTTGATTCACCACAAGTTGTGAATCACACAATACACCCTAATTCTCGCTACTTTTAGGGTCTTTGCACTCCTCAACAGCCAAGAGTGCCTCATACTCTGCTACATTGTTTGTTGCACTGAAGCCTAGCCAAACAAATAATTCCAGCATTACTCCTCCGGGAGGAAAAAGCACAACCCCGATTCCGGAACCAGTGTTACATGTTGATCCATCAACAAACAATTTCCATTCAAGGGGATCCTGTTCGGCTGGGGCTTTCCCCTTCTTAGATGGTGGACCAACTGCCTGTTCCTCTCTCGTAGGAGGCAATGGTGCCATTGTAGGTGAAAATTCTGCCACAAAATCAGCTAACACTTGCCCTTTGATTGTTGTGCACAACTGATAGTCAATGTCATATTGGCTTTACTCAATGGACCAAGTTGAGATTCTTCCTGAGAAGTCTGCTTTTCGTAGCAGTGATTTTAATGGGTACTCAGTGTAAACCACAACCTTACGGCTCTAGAAATAATGTGGCAATTTTCTAGTTACTGTCCTTAACGCCAGGGCCAACTTCTCAAGGGGCAAATATCTCATTTCTGCATCTAATAATGTTTTACTCACATAATAGATAGGGATTTGCTCGGATCCCTTGTCCCTAAACAATACTGCACTTATAGCATGTTCAGAAATAGCCAAATACAAAACTAAAGACTCACTCGGCTCTGCAGTTTACAAAAGTGGAGCATCAGCCAAGTACTTTTTCAGATCCTAGAAAGCATGCTCACACTCTACTCCCCATTCAAAATCTTCCCTTTTCTTTAACAATTGAAAGAAAAACCTACACTTATCACTAGACCGGCTGATGAATCTGTTAAGGGCCACGGCCATTTTAGTCAGTCTTTGGACCTCCTTCGTAGTCCTTGGACTTTATAGCCCTTGTAAGACTGCTATTTAATTAGAGTTTGCTTTAATCCCTCTTATGGTCATAAGGTGTCGTAAGAACTTTCCAAAACCAACTCCAAACGCACATTTCGAGGCGTTGAGTTTTAATATATACTTCCTCAGGATTTCGAAGGTTTCCTTCAGATCCGATATGTGTCCCTGTCTGGTGTTACTCTTTACCACCATATCATTTATGTAAACCTCCATAGTCTTGCCAAGCAGCTTTTTGAACATGATGGTCGCCAGTCTTTGATATGTTGCCCTTGCGTTCCTCAGTCCAAAGGGCATGAAACTATAGCAATATAACCCTCGTGGTGTAATAAAAGAAGTTTTCTCCTGATCAGGCCCATACATAGCAATCTGATGATATCCTCGATATGCGTCGAGGAAACTCATTTGTTCGTATTCAGCAGTTGCATTAACCAACCGGTCAATTCTTGGGAGAGGGAAGCTGTCCTTTGGGCATGCCTTGTTTAAGTCTGTAAAATCAACATAAACACACCACACTTTCCGTTCTTCTTCTTCACCACTACAGTGTTGGACAACCACTCTGGATAATATACTTCCTATATTGCTTTGGCTTCCAACAAACGTTCTACTTCTTCAATAATAGCATCGACGTGTTGCACAGCTGCCCTTCTTTTTTTCTGAATCACCAGCTTGTGCTGAGAATCGACATTCAAGTGGTGGCAGATCACATTTGCATCTACCCTGGACATCTCTCCTGGTATCCATGCAAATATGTCGACATGGTTTTTTAAAAAGCTTAGCAGTTTGGCCCCTTCTTCTACTGGTAGTGATTCCCCAATTAGAAAATACATTTCAGGATCAGTCTCGTTGATCTGTATCTTCTTTAGGCCTTCAATTACTTTTTCAGCTGGATTACGTCCGACATCCTCAATAGTCAATTGATCTGGTACTTCCACTGTGTGCACCTGGTGGGCTTTTTGGGTTTTCTTAATGATAGAAATCAAGCACTGTTGAGCCACCTTCTGGTTACCCTTGATTTTCTCGATCCCATTGGACCCTGGAAACTTCACCATTTTGTGACAAGTAGAGGAAACAACCCTCATCTTATGCAACTAGGTCCTCCCTATAATTGCATTATAGGAGGATCATCTACAACCAAAAAGTCCGTCCTTAAAACTATTGAGCCTGCTCGAACAGGTAGTGTCACCTTTCCAAGTGGCCAAATTGCTCTAGCACCAAACCCAACCAAGGGTGTTATAGATTGCTCCAAGTCCGTCTGGGCCAAACCTAATTTCTTGAATGCATCGTAGTACAGTACCTCTATACAACTCCCTTAGTCCACCAAGATTCTTTCAATGCCATACTTCCCAATTCGTAGGTTTATGACCAAAGCATCATTGTGGGGCACTTGAACTTTTCCCAGGTTCTCATCTGTAAAAATTATGCCTTCATTGCATATATCATTCTCTCGTCCTCTCTTTTTTCCCAACCGCATAACATGCTGTTCGTGCTTGACTTGCCTCTAGAGCAATCTAACCTCACTTCTCATATAAGGCGTGGCCAACCCATGTATCATATGGATTACCCCCTTAGGATTCTGCTTGTAATCCATCTCCATGGCTTTCCCTTTATCTTTGGGTCTTCCTAGATAAATTCCTTCAGATAACCCCGAGAGACTAAATCATTGAGGTGCCTTTTGAACATTTCACAGTCTTCAGTCATGTGGCCCCAATCATTATGGTAGCTACAGTGCTAATTCGTAGCACATTTTGCATCTTTATCTCCACCTAGACTTGGGGGCCATTTGAAGTATGGCTGATTCTTTATTTGATAAAGAATCCTGTAAATGGGTTCCTTCTAAACTGTGATAATAGAAAAGAAAGATTTGGGATCAAGAGCTTGCTTCTCTTTGTACGGCTCTTTCTTAGCCTGCCCGTATTCTTTTCTTTCTCGATAGGTCTTGGGTTCTGGTTTATCAACTTTCTTTGTTGATAACTTAGGTTGTTCGGCCATAGCCTTGCCATCTTCACGGAGTATATCATCTTCCATTCTGGCATGTTGTTCAATCTGCTCCATCAGCTTAGCCAATGTTGCTACCGAATGCATATTCAATGATCGACGCAACTCTCTCCAAACAAGCAAGCCTATTTTGATGGTTGCTATGGCATACTCTTCACTGCAACTTTCAATCTCGTTGAAAGTCTCTCAGCACTTCTTAGCGAAATCCCTAATTGGCTCGCTTTCCGCCTGCTTCATGGTGGAAAGGCTTTCGAACATTTTTGGGGCTCTTCTACTTGTCAAGAACCGGTCAGTGAATTCCTCGACCAACTGTCTCCATCCATGTATGGAGCGTGGGGCCAGTTTATGGAACCAAGACAAGGCCACTTTCCCGAGACTTGAAGGGAACATCTTGCACAAGATGGCATCATCCCTATCATGCATAAACATAGCTTGTTGATAGTGCTGTATGTTAGCCATGGGATCCGCGTTTGTCTCGTAAAGAATGAATGTACCGTGCTTCACTCTGCTTGACAACCTGGCCTCTTATAGCCTTCTTGCAAAGGGGGAAGCCGCTATGTTGCTTAGGGCCTTCCATGCTGCTTCTCGTGCAGTCATCGTTTTGTCTTCAAGTTCCTTGGTTTTGCAAGCTGTAGTCTTGGCCCAATTAGCATCAGGCCTCTCGTACCTATCCCGATGATGTTTTCTGGTCCCCTCCTCTTCAGGGTGAAACTTTGGCTTCTGCTCCTCTTTTTTCGTGAAGAAGCCCTTCGCCTTTCTGGTGTTTGGCTTTTACCTCTGCTTCTCCTTTTTCGTGGAGAAGCTTCATATCGCCTTTTTGTGGACTACGAGAGCCTACCTGTCACTCCTTGTAACGACTCTGATTTTTGGTCGTTAAAAATTTCGTTAAATATTTGAATTTTATTTTTATTACTTGGATTTACCTTTAAATTTCTATAAATTGTCAAAATTACGTTTTTGCCCTTAAACTTTCGTTTCTTGACACTTTAGCCCATCTAGCAAGCCTAGTTAGCTTCTAACCGACTAGTTGGAGTAACTAAGCTAGGAAGCTATCTAGTTACTTTTCCTTAACCGCAAAATGACCGTTTTGCCCCTCTTGAAACTCTTGAACCTTTTGAACCCTAGAACAAGAATTGATTATTCTTTTTCTTTTAAATATTTTTTTTTGGTTTTATTCTTTGTCCATTGGACAACAAATGTTAGGGGAACTATTATCCATTGGATAATAGAAACCCAATTGTTTATATTAAAAGGATTCAATGGAAGATTTGAACAAAGTACTTGTAGTTATAAAAAAAAATAGACCTTTAAATTACTTTAAAGTACTTTTTGGATTATTTTAATATATAATTACCCTAGCAATTATTGTCCATTGGATAATAAAAGTTAGGGAATTTATTACCCAATGGATAAAAGGGTTAGTCTTCCACCAAGTATAAGGATTTTAATAAACTAATCTTTTTCAAAAATCCCATGGGATGATGTACAATATTTTATTGAAGGATTTTAACACCTAAGATTCTTAGGTACTCTTGTATTATTCTTTATTGAGGAATTGATCTCCCTAGATATTGTGTTACCTTTGTATATATTACATTAGTACTTGGATGACTAGAATATTGCCTAAGTACCCATGTGCTAATTGGTTGGTTTAAAAAGGATAAATCTTAGCCTTTAAGTTTGTTTGATCTCAAGTACAAAAGTACCCATGTTTAATTCTTTCTTGCACATGGTTATATATATATGTACTTGAGAAAGAGAGGGAGAGAGAAAGGAGAGAGAGGCCGGAGAGAGAGAGAGAGAGAAAGAGGAAGGAAGGAAGAAAGAAGGAAGTTAGTTTGTACCTTGGCATTGATCTTCCTTGTACTTTCATATCCTTGGAGATAATCTTCCTAGCCAAATCTAACCTCCTTTGTACCAATTATCCAATTGTTTAACACCAAATCTTGTACAATATATCTTTTCCTTGAATAAAATCTCCAAGAATCAATCCAAAGGACCAATATAGCCATGCATGCCTAGGGTCAGTTTTTGATCTTCCAAGATTCATGACAAGTGTCAAAGTGAGACTTAGAAAGAGAGAGAGGAGAGGGCCAAGGCTTTGCCTATAAATAGAAGGCCATTCCAAAGCTTGAACTCACACCTCAAAGCATTTGCTCTTCCTTCTCTCTAGAAATCTCGGATTCCAGTTCCAGGCAGCCTACTGCCCTTCGAAAATCCTCATTTTTCTCCTACTTAGATTAGTTTTTAGAACCAACTTCCTTCTAGAAAGTTGTAGACCACTTCGAAACCTTCAAGATAAGCTCAAGAACCACCTCAATCGGTTAAGGAATGACAAAGTTATTGTCATCCAAAGTTCAGTAAAATTCTCGGATTTCTATTTCCAGACAGCTTACTGTCTTCTCCTTTATCCCCATTTTTCTCCTACCTAATGTCGTTTCTAGGATTAACTTCCATCACGGAAGTTGTAGAGCACTTCAAGAACTTCAATTTCGACCCAAGAACGATCGTATTTGGCCAAAGATTGACCGAGTTATTGCCGTCCGAAGTTCGGTCCAGATTCACCACCCGTAGAATTTTTTTCCAACTAGCTTATTCGGCCCCGACTAGTTTCGGATCAAGGTAGTTATCCTTACCTACTTTTCCAAGTATAAAGTAGTTTTTCACTCTAATTCTATGTATTGTATAAATCGCATGTTGTTTGGAAGTTACTTTGATCGTAAATACAAAGTTGGAAATGCATGATGTGTGTTGTTTTGATTCAAGCATGCTATGTAGCTTAGATGATCTTATTATACTATTTCAAGGCTTTGATTGAATGCATGATTGTATGAAAAGTCTCACACGCGGAGTCTTGCATGAGAACGTGACACGAAAACCGAGGAAGTTAGAAACATGGCACTTAGGGTGTGTTTAACAAGAGAGATGTGTTTTGAAACCGCGATGTGGCCGGACTTGGTAGCCCATCGTGTGGATTGTGAAAACCGCAACGTGGCCGGACTTGGTAGCCCGTTGTGTGAATGAAAACTCGTAATGTGGCCGGACTTGGTAGCCCATTGCGTGGGTTGTGAAAACCACGAAGTGGCCGGACTTGGTAGCCCTTTGTGAAGATTGCCAATCGGGCCGGACGTGGTAGCCTTGTTGGTAATATGGCTTGGTTATCCGTGGAGAGGAGCCAACGCAAGTTTTGTGTGCCAACGGGAACCCGGCGCGGTGGAAACATTGTGAGGATGCTCGGGAACCCGGCACGGCGGAACCGATATTGGGTGAGTTAAAAAGGAGACTTTGGAAAAGAAAGGTAGTAATAACAACACGGTCTACGATGGGTTACGTAGGAAGAACTTCGAGGATCTTGGACACCGACGATAATTACGAAATGAATGTGGATATGATATTGCTATTGCCTTTTGTTACTGCTTATATACGTATCATGTGGAAATCGATGTTTTATTATGATATTGGTTCATAAGTTAAGGATTAGTAAGTAGGATTTTACTACTGAGCCTTCGTAGCTCATGGTGTTGCCTTGTGGTGACCCTGGCATATTATATGGGTGGCGACGCCGGTATAATATGTCAGATTTGATAGACGAACAGGGCGAACTATTCACCTTGGAGGCGTTCGGAGCCGAGGAGCTGGCTAAAATGGAGAAGCAAGAAGAACTGTAGTTAGGAACCTTAGATCCCTCTGTTATTTGAATAAAAGTACTTTTGTAAGGTTTATGATGTAATAACGAGTTGGACTCGCTTCGTTTTTCTAATAAAATGTTTTATTTAACGTACCCAAAATTCGGGGCGTTACACTCCTGGAATTCCTTCGTGAAAATCCAGAATCTTCTGGGTGTTCTCGTACCTGTTGTAGCTCTCGAATCTCGTACTCCCGCTTTTTGATTAAACAAGCAAATTCCTCGATTTCTTTCCTCTTTTTATCGCGGATATCCTCACTATTGTATACACTCTGTGAATGTAAATCCG
Organism: Rhododendron kiyosumense; assembly: GCA_019656275.1. Classification (NCBI taxonomy): domain Eukaryota; kingdom Viridiplantae; phylum Streptophyta; class Magnoliopsida; order Ericales; family Ericaceae; genus Rhododendron; species Rhododendron kiyosumense. Next base: position 37,232 of record BPLS01030267.1, on the reverse strand, counting down.
ACTCTCCTCTTCGGTGGGACTTGCTCCTTCTCGTGGAGCTAGTGACCGTCTTAAGCCCTTTTTCCTTGGAGTCATTTGGGAATATCAAAGGATCATCTCTGCTTGTTGTTTTCCAGCCATGCCTACTGGTGGGCTTTTTCGGAGCATCTAGTGGGGACTTATCTCCTCCCCCACCTAACTAATCCTTCATATTAAAAGGCATGGTTGGATTTTCTTCCACCATGGTCGTTTTTCAACTGGAAATTCTTTCGTTTCCCTCAAACGGCGCCAATTGTAGGGGGATGAAAACAATTGGTGCTTAGAACAGCACTAGATTGCAACGGTTACTTGTGCCTCTTCGTCGAAACCCTAGTTCGTCGTCGGAACCATAATCTGCAAAATAGACAAAGGGTGAGCGCACCTTTGCCTCTCATGACAAAGGCCCTCCGATGCCTAAATTAGTATCACATACTAGCAATAAACCCTAATTATCAGTAGGAAAATAAAGAACGAGTGCAATTCTCTGTATAATGCGTACCTTTTACCTCTAAGTGAACCTCCTTTATACATACGTATGCTTACTGCCCAAGTATCCCTATAGCCCTAAGACTCTTATCTCGTATAGGAATCCATGATATCTTGGATTCTTGTTCCCTTATTAGTTCATTTACCTGAGTCTTTTCAAGACTCTTTTCCATAATTGGCCGAACATCCCATTCATGTTAGGTGTCTTTCCTAGATCCTACATACTCGGGATCTCATTCTTTACGGGATAACACTGCTCTGGAACTTTCTAGAGCGTTCCTGCCGCCTCAGCATTTAAAGCTGCTTCCTCAATAGTTCTTTTCCCTGTTCGACCATCTCATAGCCAAACAGTCCATCTGGACCAATGACTTCATAAGCAACTGGTCCTTTATCATTATATTTGGACAAAGGACTTCACATGTCTTTTGTCCTTATATACCGAACAGACTGCCTGGACCAATGACTCCTCATGTCACTGGTCCTCATCGCCATTCATTGCCCTACCCGGTGGTGCAATTTGTCGTATTCATCATGCGTTCCCTTACACCACATGTTCGGCTACTAACTGTATTTGTTCGGAAATATCTCCCTACACAAGTGAGTGCACGTTGGAGGAGATTGAGCAGTTTACATGACCAGATCCTGAGTTGGAGCTGCTTTTCAGGCGGGTGCTGACTATGCAGAGTACAAGGCTCCGTACTTAATGTAGAGCTTTGAGATTCACGCTGCCTGGGAGGCGCGACAGCAAGCGCGAGGTGGTAGGAGAGCCAAGGGAGAAAGAAGAGAAGATGGATGAAGAGGAGGTGAAGGCCCCTGCGGTGGCAGCACAGGTCAGAGTGGAGCAAGGTTGCCCACACTTTCTTGGACAGTGGATGTGGTGACCGCCCAGGGAGTCCTTGGCCTGGTGAAGGTTCCACGTCCTTCAGTTGAGCCTCCGGAGTTCCTTGTTCAGGTATGACGTGCTTTTATTCTTTTTGTATGTTCGCCGTTGACACTGCCTGTCTTGATTAACCTTTTCATCGCATAGGTGACTCCGGAGTATGCTAGGGAAATGGCAGCGGCCATGATGGGCCTGGAGCAACAAGTGTAGTAGTATGCTATGGACCACTCCCCGCTAGTGCTGACTCATGTCGAAGGAACGATGGTAAAACCCTTAACTCTTAGTTTCTTATCCTACTTTTACTATTCTTATCCATGGTTAAGGTGCAAATGTTATATGAGTGTTATGTTATTGCAGGCTAGAAGAGGGGCTGCACGAGGATTACGCCGGAAGTCTGTTCGCATGCCCGAGCAACAGGCCTTTTTTGCTGACTCTCGAGAGGAATGACCGTTGAAGAGACAGCGACACTCTGGCGATATCGAGGAGGAGCCCATTGCTGTTTCGGACGAGATCGAGGAGCCTACAGTTATTGATCTGGAAGATACTTCCAGGAGTACCATGCCCAGGGTTGCTGTTTCGGAAGAGACCGAGGAGCCTACAGATATTGATCTGGAAAATACTTCCAGGAGTACCATGCCTGGGGTTACTCGCACTTAGGAGGTTGCTAGCTCTGAGGCAGAGGAGGAGGTCTTTAAAGAAGACAAAGAGGAGGGTGAGGATGGCGATGAGGATGAGGATTAAGTTCCCTCTTTTGCTTTTTGCCTTTTGGTGGAGCCTGTGCGCTTCCTTTTGTTGGGTGCTTGTTTACCCTTGGTATATAGGGTTTTGAGCATGTTTTGCTATATATCAACGTATTTTCAATGCCTTTGCTAGTTAATTTCTGTTAATGCTGCTGTACAAAAAAAGTTTGAGCAACTAAGACAATTTTTCCGAATGTACAACTAGTCCTTAATCATGAAACTGAGCCCGATATAGGGTCTACAAAAGGGAATAAATTGACAAAGGAATAGAAATCAAAGAAGTATTTGAAGAAGCTTCAAAGAATTGACATTATATATGAGAATTTACACAAACGGCTATGTTATAAGCTTAACGACGATCCCAAAACTTGATACGCGAGCCAGAAGTTTGACCTTATGCCTGGAACATATCCGCAGACTAGGAAAATGTTGACTTTAAAAGATAGCAACTCCAATTTTGGACTTGAGACTCGAACCGGAACTTGGACTAAGTCACTTTTGACCATTGTGAACTGCGTGACTCGAAGAAACAACTTGAAATAACCCAAAACACGATTTGACATCTCGATATGACTTAGGAATGGGATTTTATTGACATTTTGTATCATGACTTCAGATTTCAACAGTTGACCCGAGGCAAAACGTCCCTGAAGTCCCAAATACTTGTTGGAACATATTTTGTTGGTTGGCGATGCCCCACGATACCTCAAATCAGTTCCATACCCATGCTGTCAAAAACTGCAGAAATGCAGACATAATATGCCATGCGTCTCTTTAGAACACCGTGCGTCATGTTCCCAGATCTCACAGGGTATCAATGCTACACCGTGCTAATTTTCTCAGATTCGATACACGGCGCGTGGTTGTGGGCTCCCCACCTGGCTCGCACTCAAAGAGTCGCCACTCGGATTTTTAAGTTGGATGATCTGAGAAACCGAGAGTTTATTTTGAAAAGAAAGGCTTTTGGTCTAGCGAATAACGTCAAGACTTTGGGTTCAGGAGCCACGTTATGAACGAGGAAGGTTTTATTGAAAAGCACCACATTCACCCGGTAAAAACCGGTCTCTACTAAGCATTTTTTTTTTTAAAGGGAAAATTTTCATAAATCTTTTGGAAAGTAGAACTCTTTAGTAAACAAGTAAGAGGGGAAGGGGCATGGGAAAAATATCACGTTGGCGTGCACTTGGTGCTATTTGTATAAGAATGATAAGAGTATGATATTAAGAAATGAAATAACCAAACAGCAGACTGTCCAAATCGAAACCATGATCACACGGCTTATCACAGTAACGCGCATGGTCTTGTGGTACGCTGTGTGGCCTACCAATTCTATTATCAGGCTGTCCATCAGTACCCGTAGCAGCACTCGGTGTTCTAGATATCCCGTGCGTAAGTTTCAAAGATATCCAAAAATACCTCACTACAGTCTTACTTCAGAATGACACCCCTTTCTTCAAGCCATGAACGAGAAACAAGTTTTGATGTATTTGATCATTTGAGAAAGCGAAAATGCCTTGTTTAAGAAATAAAACATGGCTTGTAGATATGGTCTTGTTCTGAAGATACTAATGACAATATTTCAGCAATACAAGCAAGCTTAACGATGAACAGCCATGATCCGGACAGTATAACTTAAATAAGCAGAGATTACTACAAGACCATGCTTTTGAACATACTACGCCGTGCAACGTATCAGAACGCCGCACGATGTGGTATATCCTGTATAGTGATTGCTTTTGTTTTTGAAAATGGCTTTTAAGTTAGTGTTTAACCAAAAGGGGGTCAATCCTAACTACAGAAAAGCTCCCTCAGGGATCAGGACAGGGCCTACCCCAAGGAAACTTGGTTTTTACCTTTGGTCTTGAGCTTGAACGAGGACGAATGATGATGGAAGAGTGTGGACAAGATCTGTTGAGAAAAGATGAGTGTGGGTATATGTGGTTGTTGGGTGTTTTGGTAGGTAAGATCTCAAAGTGAGTAAAAACTCACTTTAATGATGAGGAGAAAAATGGAGCATTTTGAGGGAGAAAGTGCCTAGAGAATATCTTTGGGGCAACTTTCTTAAGACTTGGAAATAGGGATTGGGTGTGAAAGTATGATGAGAGAGAAAGAGAATTCAGGACCCTTTCTCTTGAGTGGAGGGGTGTATTTATAAGCAAGAGCCAAAGATTTTGAATTCAAATGGGGGAGGTATTTTCTGGGTGGGCTAGAAGTGCTTTTTTAGCTAAGCCAACTTGTAGCTGTGACTCAAGTGGGCGTGGCCGGTAGCTTTCTGAGCCAGTCAGAACTTTATCCAAAATGTTGTGCGGTTGACCTCATAACCTCGCATGGTGTAACAAAATTCATTATGCCGTGCAATGTAGAGATGTACCGTGCGGTACTGAGGATCCAGTTCTGGGCCCTTGGGCTTTTGGGTTGAGGGAGTCCTTCATCTAAGCTCTTGAAGGTATTGTTTCCTTTATTTCATTATCGGGACATTCAAAGAACCTCTGGGGTTCAAATTTGGGTGTCTACAGTAGTCCTTCTTTAACGGAACTCGGACACCATTGGTTGGCGCGAGTGACGTTTAAAGAATAGGCATCCCAATCTATTGCTCTAAGGTCTTTGAACGGAGACAGAACATATGAAACCCAAAATGCAAATAAACAATGATGGCGGTCGTGCTCGTGGAGCAACCTACGTACCCTGTATGCAAGGATCAGACCGACATAGTTCAATTAGGACAATGCAATTTTTAAGAAGATTGAGTGCCTGTAGTGCCAAGTGTCGTGAAACAAATGCAATTAACCGTGCATATGTGAGATGAGCCCTTTGAAGGATGAAATTTGAGATAAACCCTCAAGGGGCAAAATTTGAGACAAAGGGCGCCTTCGGAGGGCGAAACTTAAGAAAAACCCTTAGGGGGCAAATTGCGACAATTCTCGGAGGACGAAAAAATTGACGAGTTCTGGAGGACGAGAATTTGACGAGTCCTGGAGGACGAGAAAATTGACGAGTCCTGGAGGACGAGAATTGGACGAGTTCCGGAGGACGAGAATTGGACGAGTCCCGAAGGACGAGAATTCGATGAGTCCCGGAGGACGAGAAAATGGACGAGTCCCAGAGGACGAGAATTCGACAAGTCCCGAAGGACGAGAATTCGACAAGTCCCGGAGGACAAGAATTCAATGAATAAGTCTCAGGGAATGAAAACGCACCTTTTTAACCAAGGCACAACATTTTAATGGATTAATACAACTGGAATATTTGATTCCCAAGGAGGATTTTGGTGGCTAGATTAAACGAATTCCGAGAAAAAGGATTTATGCTGGTAAAACCATGATGTCATGTGGCTTATCATTGCGACGCACGGCATTTCAATTTCCCATGCAACTCTTCAATTTTCGAGAACAGTCGGCTAGTTTAAAGGTGTCCATTAATACAGGTGTGCCCTTTCGATTGTCGGGGCTGCTTTAAAAGGAGGGTGGTGTCTCATTCTATGCACCACCACCAAAATCTCTCAAATCTCCTCATTTTCTTTCACCACTCTTCAAGAACAGGTCACATGGCGGACAGCAATCTCATAGCGTGAGTGATCTCCTTAGAGGCCAAAATGGCCTTCTACTGAGAGGATATCGAGCAACTCAAGACATAGATCGCGAGGCTGATTTCCACCATTCGTACTCTCCACTGTGCAGTTTCTAACCTCCAGGATTTCGCTTTCAACCAACTAGCAGATTGTATGATGGTTGGGGTCTGACTTGTGCAATGGCGTTTTTGAGCCAATGCCTGTTTGTATCGTGCTTTTATGCTATGACCAAGCCTTTTCCTATGCAAGACTCATGAAAAATTTGCACTTTTGAAACCGAAGCTCTTTGAAAGATGAGATTGTCTCTTTTCATCCTTCTTTTAAATTCAGGCCTTCCACTTCAAATTCTTCCCATTCTATTCAATTCTTTTCCTTCTCAAGCTCTCTCATCCTTCTAATGGCTCTTTCGGTCACTGGTTCGCTCCGTCCATGGTTGGCTTCAATGGAGGGTGTCGATTAGCTCAACTTTCAAGCTCATGGTCTCTATTCCAACAGGTACCTTCGCAACATCGGTCTTTGTCCCGAACTCTTAAGGGCAACTCCGAGTTTCTGGGATCCGGAAGTCCACGTGTTCCGTTTTGGTGAGCAAGAGCTTTGTCCTACCGTAGAGGAGTTTCGTGCGTACATCAACAGCTTCAACTCAAGAAAAGTCATTGTCCATCCTGTACGTGAGAGTACCTACAAGGTCTTGGCTGTGGCCCTTGGGTTGAATGGCGGTGATGCCCACTACTTGGTTAGCGATGGTCATCTAAACACAATGCGACTTATTGAGATGTTCTCTCCTTCCGGGGATCTTGCAGACATGACCTATCAAACTCAACGCATGACTGTTCTTTGCATGTGCCTGCTTGCAGCTTACCTCTTGGTGCCTTCCGTCAACCATGCCAGCTTGGCATTAGTTAGCATTGTCGTTCAAATTGAAGCTCAGAAGGACGTGATCCCCATGGTCTTGGCTAAGACATTAATGGGTTTGGACACAGTTTGCTCTGGAGAGACTGAGACTTTCGAGGGTAGTCCTCTCCTCTTACAGGCTGGTTTCTCACTCAGCTCTCCTTTTTCAATTTTTTCTGACAATCTCATTTTACCTCAGCGCTCGGTTTGGCTTTCTATAGTTTCTTACTTGTCTTTTTCTCTTTTGCAGACTTGACTCTGTGACAAAGTGAATGTGCTAACCATTTCTCCTGGCAACTGGGCGTACGAGACTAGATTGTTATCCCTGCAATGCTTTGAGTTCGCGGAAAGACGAGTTTCTGAGTAAGTTAACTTCTTCAAGCACCTGCGGGCTGAGACTATTTCTTGGAGGTGCTTGTGGCTTGACCTTCCGCCTATGACAGTGCACTTTATGGGCCCCCTAATGGGTCGTTCTTGCCGGTTTGGAAGCCTTCACCTTCTATATTCCCTATCGAATTCAGCGTCAACTTGGCTTGAGACAGGAGGCCCCTACAGAAGTTGTGATAGATGTCGTTCTGCCTCTTTTCCGCCACTCCGTTCTCTGCAACAATCAACGATTCTGGAGGACTCACGAGGTAACCGATGCGCATCCTTACCCATCCGTGATGACACGCGATAGCTATTGTAAGTGGCTTAGAAGGGACATTACTGCGAGAGCTGGGGCTCAAGAAAATGGACTCGATCCTATCTCCCTGACCGTGGAATAAATTGTGGACCCGGTTTTCATGATGTTTTTTTTTTTTTTTAAAGTCACGCTCAACCCTATGTATTGGAAGTAGTTATTATAATAAAACAAGTTGTGGTGGGTTTCCCCCTCTTTGATTTAGCACTTTAAATTCGACCTGGATTTTTATTTTGATTGACTGTGATCGGGCCTCAGAGCGGGGCTTCCAACGTATCCATATAATGAAGGAATCAGGTCATAATGTAGTTCAAGATAGGATTCACTCTAGTTTTGACACTCTCTTTTTGCGCTCTAAATTTTGCCTAGTACCGCCCTTTTGAGTTTTCGGTCTAGCGAGCTCATTTGTTGTATGCCTTAATTTTTGCCCATGATGCCCTTGCGGGTCTTCATTCGAGCAGGCTTTTACTCTAATTTTTGCCTGGGTCTACCCGTCCTTGCGATTTTTAGCCTAGTGAGTTTCTTTCAGGGGTAGTAGTGTTTAAGTTGATTCAGGTTGACCAAAGTTGAAAATTCGTTTCCATCCAAGTCAACAAGTTGCGTAGCTCCTTCGAACAAGATGGTCTTGATGATGTATGGCCCGGACCACTTTGGTCGAAACTTTCCGTGTCGATTGTAAACCAGTGCCCGAATTTTCTCCAAAACCATATCACCTTCTGTCAAGTCCCTTGGTTTTACTTCCTTACTAAATGCACGAGTGATCATTCTTTGGTATCCTTGAATGTGATAGAGAGCCCTCAATCGACATTCATCGAACAGCATAAGCTCCTCAAACCTATTACTCAGCCATTCTGCCTCCTGAACCTCACACTCAATCATAGTGTGAAGGGATGAAACTTCTAACTCAATGTAAAGCACAGCCTCCATACTATAGACCAAGAAGTAGGGGGTTGCCCCTGTTGGTGTTCGTACAGACGTGCGATATCCCCACAAGGCTAGCGGCAGCTACTCATGCCAATCTCTTGCGGATTAAGTGGACTTTTCCAGAATGGTCTTAATTGTTTTATTAGCCATTTCCACGGCTCCATTGGTCTGTGGCCGGTGAGTTGTTGACTTATGCACTTGGATCTAGAACTCATTCAAAACTTCCCTGGCTCGCCCCTTGAAATTAGGGCTACTCGCGGTCCGGTTCGGTTCGGATTTCCAGGAATCCGAGGACCGAACCACTAGTCACAATTTTTACAAAATGAAATCCGTATCCGGACCAAAAGTCCTACGGTCCGGTTCCAATCCAATTTGTGACTCGCGGATTGGTTACGGTTTTATTCACGGATTTTAGCAAAAATAAAGTTCAAGCATATATCCCCAAATAAAAGGGAATAATGTTACATTCAGAATTAAGTTTAACACCATCAAAAAGTACTTGTTACATAAACTACCAAATGCTTACTTCAGAAATCAAATTCAAAAGAATCTAAAACACTAGTAGGATTGTATCATTATAGTACATTACATAACATAAAAGAATCGGAAAAGAAACGAACTACTGAAACTCACCTAAGGTTACTCGTAATTTTTACGAAAAAATTACGATTTACTCCCTATATTTTATGTACATCTACACTATATTCCATTATTAAGATAAAATACTAAAATTGGTGGGAAAAAGTGTTAACATTACTAGCAATTTATTATATAAATACACACACACATATTATTTATATAAAATAAATATCTCATGGTCTGGTTCGGTTAATCCACGGTTTCGTAATGAAAATCCGTGAACCGAACCACGAGTCACAGTTTTCTAATTTTTCAATCCGTGTCCGAACCATTAATCCATGGACAAAATCTAAAAGGTACGGATCGGTTCAGTCCAAACCGGTTTCACGGTTCACCTGATTTTTTGAGCAGCCCTACTTAAAATGAACCCCATTGTCAGACACGAACGCTTGAGGGACTCCATATCGATAAATGACATTTTGCTTAATAAAATGTAAAACTTGAACTGCGGTTAAAGTCGCGTACGAAGTGGCTTCCACCCATTTCGTGAAGTAATCAACGGCCACTAGGATGAACTTATGACCATTAGAGGCTACTGGCACGATCCTACCAATGACGTTGATTCCCCATACTGAAAATGGCCAGGGTGAGGTCATTTGATGTAGCTCAGATGGTGGGACATGCGTGAGGTTGGCATGGATCTGACACTTGTGACATTGTCGCACGTATTTTACACATTCTGTCTCCATAGTGGACCAGAAATACCCCTGCCTGAGGATTTTCTTGGTAAGCATCATGCCGTTCATGTGAGGGCCACATACTCCTTCGTGAACTTCTTCCATTACTCTCCTTGTTTCCGCTACATGGATGCATAATTTGTGCATGCCACAGTGCGACCTCCGATATAGATTCTCTCCACAAATAATGTACTAAGTTGCCATCCTTTGAAGCGCAATTTTGTCTTTCTTGCTTGCTTTAATGAGGTATTCTCCTCTTTCCACGAACCTCCAAATGTTGTAATACCAAGGGTAACCATCATCGGGTTCATCAACGACCATGACATATCGGTATACCGGTGTATCCCTTTGTTCAATCACAATTGGCCTTAGCTTTACCCCGATAGGAATTTCGACCATGAATGCCAGTGTTGCCAATGCTTCCGCGAATTGATTCTTGAGTCTCGGCATACGAGTAAAGGTTACCTTGTTGAAATGAGGGATGAGGTCTTCGAGATCTTGATGGTACAGCTTTAGCTTTTCTTCCTTGACTTTTCAATCACCATTGGCCTGTGATACCACTAGGTTTAAGTCTCCTACCACTTTCAATCTCTCTATGCCAATTTCGATTGCTGCTTCCATACCTACAATGCAAGCCTCGTACTCTACTTGATTGATGGTGACTTCAAAATTAAGTTTGAACGCGAGCGGAATATGGGATCCATCAGGCGCTATTAGTAATACGCCGATTCCAAACCCTTTTTGATTAGCAGCCTCATCAAAGTACAACTTCCAAGCATCTACAACTAGAGTCATTATGTCTTCGTCAGAAAATTTAAACTCGGCATATTCATCTCCTTCAACTGGGTAGTCAGCTAAAAAGTCAGCAACCGCTCTTCTTTTTACGGACTTTTTGGTGACATATTTTAATTCAAATTCTGATAACATCAACAGCCACCGTGCCATCCTTCCGGTAAGGTCTGATTTCTCAAATAGGTATGTAAGGGGATATATTCAGGAAATTAGCCTCACTGGATAGACTAGCATATAATGTCTCAGTTTTTTGGAAGCCCAAACAAGTGCCCAGCACGTCTTTTCCAATGGAGTATAACGCTCCTCACATCCAACCATCTTTTTGCTTAGATAGTAGACAGCCTTTTCAACCCATCGTCTCTTTCATGTGCCAACATGCACCCCATAGAAGACGGAATGACTAACAGGTATAGGATCAAAGGTTTTCCCGGCACAGGAGGCATTAATACTGGTGGATTTTACAGATAAGTTCGAATTGCCTCAAAAGCTTTTTGGTACTTGTCATCCCATTTGAATGACACACCTTTCTTTAGCAGGCAGAAGATTGGTTCACAGGTTGAAGTTAACTTGGTAATGAACCGACTAATAAACTACACCTTGCCGAGGAAACTTCTTACATCCTTTTCGGACCAAGGCGGCTCCATTTCTAGAATGGCCTTGATCTTTGATGGTTCAACCTCAAATGCTCGAGTGGTAACCATGAACCCGAACATTTTTCCAGCTGTAACCCCGAACGTGCATTTGTCTAGGTTGAGACGCATCCTGTACTTTCTAATTCTCTCGAAGAACTTCCTGAGCGCTGGTAAGTGACCTTCCCGCTTCTTTGCCTTGACAATCATGTCATCAATGTAAACCTCTAGTTCCTTGTGAATCATGTCGTGTAATAAGGTTGTAACGGCTCACTGATAAGTGGATCCTGCATTTTTCAGCCCGAAAGGCATCACCCAATAGCAATAAGTTCCCAATTCAGTGATAAATGTGGTTTTCTCCCGATCTTCCAGGGCCATGAGGGTTTGGTTGTATCCTGAAAAACCATCCATGAAGAAAAGTAAAGCATGTCCAGCGGTATTATCAACCAGCACATCTATGTGTAGAAGTGGAAACATAAGCAAATTTCGCAGGCACATGGGACCAAACCGGCTGTCATAACTAGTGCAATTAGAAATGAGGAATCACATTTAACCATGGTTCAAGTGGACCCTATAATCTGATAGCAAATCCTGTTTGGACGCCTCGGATAGACGCTAGGTACCACCACGTGATACTATTCATCTTCTACATTTTGGTGAGTGATCAAATTTTGTGTGTTTACTTTATGTTTGGGTAATAATATTCGCACTCTTTTTTTTATATATAAATGCACTCTTTTTTTTCCCCCTCTTTTTTGTGAAAACTTTACACATAATATATTTCATTAAAATACAAAAAATGATGTGTTTAGCACATTAGAGAGTGAAAATTATGTTCCTATGTTAGTTTAAATTATTTTGTTCTTCTGTTGGAAATATGATTAACAAGTGACTTTCACACTCCCTATTTTTTTATAATCACACTCCTATTTATCCTATTTTGCCATTAATTTTTCTTAATTTTATTTTTAGTGAATATTTTCTTAGGCAAATTTTTTAATTTTTGGATTCGTCTCAACGCAAGAAATAAAAAAAAAGTAAAAAGTTTTCATTGAAAACTAAAAATGCTAATAGTAGATGAAAAAAGAGTAACCTATATTAAGACTGATCTGGCCAAACAGCATCTTATAATTGATTAGCACAAAAAATGAGAACTGATTCGTTCTTTAAGGGGATTATTTATTCATACCACTGCATTTGAAAATTGGGTGACAACAACAATTTCGGTCTCTCTGAAAATGCAAAATTCGTTGCTAAAACTTTTGGCGACGAAATTTCATCATTCTTTGTTTCACGCCAAAGGGGTCACCGTTTTTGGCAACGAAAATTTTCATCGTTGTCAAAAACGACCAAACTAGAAAAATTATTTCCACTTGTTACTCAAACTTGAGATCCTCGATTTCTGAACTACCACTTCCACCACTGCGGCACTTACCATTTTGTTGATAATATTGCAAACTTTAATATGTATAACTATCATATCAATAATTTTTAAAGTAATCTATGTATGGGTACAAACTATTTATTTATATATTTTGTATTTTTTGAAATTTAAAAAATAATTAGTCTTGCATTTGGTGACAAAATTCTTATTTCGTCATTTGACCATTTGGTGACGAAACCATTTGGTGATGAAATCCAATGATATTTTTTGGTAAAGAAGTGGTATTTTGTTGCCAATAAGTACTTATTGGCGATCAGATATGGGTTTCCTCGTCCAAAGGTGGCATTTGATGACGAAATCTCATTTCCTCACCAATTATGTCCAATTTGGCAACAAAATACCATTTCCTCACCAAAAGGTATCATTTAGTGACGAATTTTGAGTTTACTAAAAGTGTTTTTTTTTTTTTTTGTTTGTTGCCGTGGTCAATTCTCCTGTCGAGAAACTGGAGAACATCTTGCCTCGTGACAAGAGCACTCTGAATATTGCGATTTTATGCTTTATCAGGATTCAAGGTAGAAGCCATTGAAATGATGGGGTATGAAATTCTTTGCATGTTCACCATTATATTGAAGCAGCTAACCGGCCAACTGAAATTTTATTGGGGAAGGATTATAGTTGATTACGTACGCGGTGAATGTAAGTGTCATAAATAAACTTGACAATATTATCTTTTCCCTTTCGATACTAATTAATTAAGACTAATAATAGATAATTGAACTTGAATCTCAACACTTGCTTTACAAACATAATAGATAATTGAACTTGAATCTCAACACTTGCTTTACAAACTACACTTTACAGGAACTCTCTCTCTGTCTTCCGGGCTGCAGGCATGGATCCTCTCTCTACATGACCCTTCTTACTTATTGTCATGGTGGACTACTCAAATTTAATAAACCATGCTTTTTATTCCGGAAGTTGCATTTCTAATATAAAAAAAAAAAAGTCTGCAATATTAATTATTCTGAAAAACGTACAATATCACAATCAAATATGAAAACAAGAAAAATCAATGGACGGACCGGACCATACTAATGGATTCACAAATCATCTTCAACGTACATGAACAAACAAGATCCTCACCTCAATTCAAAACACAAAACAAAAAACAATCTACTTTCACTATGGACGTACCATTATCTATTAGAAAGGCAGACACATTACGTTGGTATATAAATTAAGTATATACCCATTACACAGGATGCCGGCCATCTCTCTTCACTGTGGGTGTGGGCTATTTATCAAATATACTTTCTATCGTCCAAACTACATTGTCCAGAAGTATCACTGGTCCTAGTATAAGAACTTATTGGCACAGTGTAAAGGTCTGCCGGTGCTTCTTTGTTCATCAAACTTTCACTCTCTTCTTGACTTTGTTGATTAGCCCATGGATGCTTCCTAGACTTCCTCAAATCTTCTAACTCCATTGCCACTTCTATCATTGTAGGCCTCTCTTCACTTTTCAAACAAAGACACCTCTTAATAAGCTCTGCAATTGCTTGGAGTTGCTCCAAGGTCCCTTCCCTCACCACCCGAGGCTCCAAAATTTGGAACAACCTATTTTCCCTCATTGACACAATAAAGAAGGTCGCCAAATTTCTTTCCTCTTGGGACCTCTTAGGACAAAGGGGCATTTTTTCGGTCAATAGTTCTGCCAAAACCACTCCAAAGCTGTAAACATCGCTCTTCTGTTAACTGGCTAGAGTGGAAGCACTCGGGATCCAAATAACCTAAAGTCCCTTGGACTAAGGTAGTCACTTGAGTTTTATCCAAGGGAACTAATCTTGAAGCACCGAAATCTGCCATTTTCGCTATGTAATTAGCGTCTAGTAATATGTTGGCTAACTTGACATCTCTATGAATGATCGGAATGGACATGGAAGAGTGAAGATAAGAAAGTGCACCAGCTGCTTCAGTAGCTATTCTCAATCGATTCTCCCATGATATCCAGGATAAACCTTTGTGAATATGTTGGAATAGTGTACCATTCGATACATATTCGTAAACTAGCAGGGGAACCTTTGTTTCCAAACAACACCCCAAGAGCTTCACGACATTCCTATGATTAACTTGTGTTAGGATCACCACTTCATTGATAAATTGCTCTATTTGGTTCTCATCCAACATTGAGGATTTCTTGATGGCGACCACGCATTTGTCGGGTAAAATCCCTTTATAAACCACACCATATCCACCGCGACCAAGGATACAGTTCTTGGCGTAGTTGTTAGTGGCTTTCCTTAGCTCGTCTTTTGTGAAGATTTTTGATGACTCTGCACCTGTTCCATTAATTGAAGAAATTCGTTGTTTCATTAACAACCCACCATTTTGTTGGAAGAATTTCTCCCTTAATTTGATTAGCTTCCTTCTCTTGATGCCAAAGTATAGCCAAGTTACCCCAACTAGTAATGACAAGAAGCCAAAGCTCAACCCTGCATGAAATATTGGTATAAACTCGGTCATAAACCAATGGGAAAGTCTTCAATACACACTCCTTTAAAGTGTGTACCATATGCAACTATTGTGTGGTTCATATTGTGCCACCTCATGAAAAATTACTTGTAAGACCGGTCATTCATAACATTTTATTTCGTATCGTAACTTTTATACTAAAAATTCATAACTTTTCATCAATATGTTTCGTAACTTTTTAGCAATAGATTCATAACATTTTAGGAATCATAACATTTTAGTATGTTTCAATGAGGGTGCATATGATACACACTCAAATAAATTGTGTGTATTGTAGCATTTCCCTTTCTTGACATTGCTACAATGTTTTCAATGGAATGTGAAAATAAAGAGACATTTAGCATACAAACAAGAACTCAACATTGAATGATGTGGCAAATTTGAGTATTATAAGCTTAAACGAAAAACCCACGAAGGTGACAATTACTATTTGGAAATGTTGTCATCACCTCATTTCGATCGAGCATTTGGTATAAAATAGGGTTTAGATATTCTACCTTAATTTTGTTTTACTAAATGATGTACGTATCAGGCACGAATGGAAGTTTGAAATTTAAATGGGGATCAACTAGAATGTTATGACCTATCCTTTAAGCAGCAACGAAAACTCATGAGCGCGCTTTGCTAGCTTGATCTCTAGGAAAAACAATTACTCCACTAAGTAATCAAGAAATACATTATGAAACCCAGTTCATCAAATTAAGGAAAACAAAAGCATCCCAACAACTCCACTTATTAAAGATTAGAAAATAGCAATTGTGACCAAATCAAACCAAACATTAAGTCCCAATTAATTGTGACCAAAGGTCTAAAAATTGGCTAATACCGTAATTAAGTATGAAGTAGAGATGTCGAAATTGCGGAACTTCAATAACCATATTGGCCAGATTTTGGCCTAGATATTGTCAATACATGCATGAACCACTGATTAGTAACTCCTATGTATCGAGGATTGCGCGCCCAATGAGCGCTATCCGAAATACTCATAGTAACTCCTATTTTAAACTAGCAACCATGCATATATATTGTATATGAGATTTTCCAACAAATTAAAGAATCACGTACGTACCTAGAGAGACCTTGATCACTGGGAATTGCGAGGCATTGGCAATGCACCCATGTCCGTCTGTTCTTCCATCCCCAAAGTAATGATCAATACAGGAACAGTTAAAACTTCCTGGTGTATTGATGCAAATTGCATTCACATCACAGTCATTAAGGTTGGGATCTTTACACTCGTCGATATCTACAAATAAATCATTAAGAAATGGTTCAACATATTTCATCTCATGTAAGAATATCAATAGTAGTAATTCCTATCTATCGATATTACATTACGTGAAAGTCTTTTCAAAAACTTCTCACTATTGCACGAACTATTAATTGCTTCCAACCAGAACCGGTGTTTACCACTTCAGTCGTTTCAAGACAATTTGCCGGCATGGGAACACGCTCGATCTATTTGAGGATAGTTCCTCTAGCTGCTAGATCTATTAATCCACATCGTTAATACTTAACAAAAAGCTTATCTGAATATTATAAGTTTTACCCGATGAAATTATTCCCTCAGTCCAATTTATATGTTAACCTGTTTGACTTTTATGCTGCTCTCAAAATGTTTGTCTATTTAGGAAACCTCATGAGTTATATACTCTATAAATTCTGTTTTTACCTTCTCTTTTTCTAAATTAAAGCAAACTCATTAAAAAGTCAAACGTTATTACTTAACCTTGGAAGTGCCTTTCCGGTTGACTCCGACCAATTTGGGCACTAACGACGAGCGCTACATGTGCAGGAAGGAACTAGAGGCGGAGGACTGGTGGAGATTCGAACTAGAACACCACCAGGATTCATATCGATCGATTAATCAGCACTCCACATAGAATATTGATTTGGGAAAAAAAGAATAGCATAACCAGCAACAAACCTGTGCATCCGGGATTGAGATAAGGGTTGCCCTGATAACCTTTATTACAGCTACAGATATAACCTCCATAGCCACTATCAGAGTCAATACATGAACTATTCTGCTGGCACGACAATGCATTAGAGTTTTGGGCTTCAACACAACTTTGGTTTCCAATCACAAAATCTAGTACTATGGGTACACTATCCATGGTCCGATTCACGAAAGTGGGGTCCGAAAAATCTGATGCACCGCGGAACTGAAAGCTATCCTGCTCCCCGAGAAAGGCATAACTGCAAGGGTCAAATGGCCAAACCTGTAGAGGTATAAGAATAAGATAGAAGAGAATGAGTTTGATTATACTTTTTCGGGTGGTTATGAACGTAGAAGAAGATAGGGAAAACAGCCAAGAAAATGAATGGGCACAACTTCTCTCGAAAGGGATTAATTGGAGCTTCCAATTTTACCCATTGTGGGCCATGCCAAATTCATATTGATGTAAAATCAAATGAAATTTGATACTCCTAAGTCCTATGTAACAAACTTGTGAATGTCTCGACAATGTCTGAATGTGCGACAAGTGAGCTCAGAAAGAGCCCACAGCGAGACAAACTAGGCGGTGCAATGCCTTTTATAGATCTGGGAGAATCTCCGTTCCATAAGATAAATAAAAGAAAGTGGTTTATGGGATCCTTCAGCTATGTTTTCCACCAGTAAGATTTATTTCCCTTCATCGGAATGTTTGATGCCGGAATTAAAAAAGGACTGCATGCCTTTTGATGATAACAAACCGATCACAAACCCCAATCCCCTCAGCTTGGGACCCACCTGCTCAAACTATTTTATGCAGCCAAGCACGGGAGTTCTCACGGTGACCAGATAACCTCCCTAAAGAGTTCTTAGGTGTACAAGGACTCTCTCATAACTGCCTCCTATCTCCAAGGGTTATTCAATATTTCCTCCGTCCCAATTTAAGTGCTTTCTACAGGGAAGTGTAATTTTTAAGGAGACAAAATCATTGGATTTAAAAGAAATGAAATTTCCAAAATTACCCTTTATGATTATGATAATATGCACAATTAATTAATGCCTTTCCAAATTTTAGATCCATGATTCAAACTTTTGAAATTAATCTAGAATACAGTTAGAGATGGAGGGATCCAAATCCTGCGATGAAGAGCTATTGCTATTGGGCCCAATTGGTAACATCTTTATCCACACTTCAAGATCCAAGGATCCTAATCACAATGAGATTCTAGCTCGTATGCCTATATAAACAACCCTCATATCACGGAGACACATGTACGACTCTTGCATGCTGGTAAATGAATTGCTTGATTTATTTCTACTTTCGCCACCACTTACTTTTTTTGTAATTTGTACTTTAGAAAAGAATCTTACATGTTCTCTCTGTTGGGAAACCGAATCCCCAAGACCCAGTAATGACGCGTACAGATTAGATAACAAAAATAAAAACTCTACAAGGCGGAATTAGGGTTTTACCACAACTCCCTACGACACGAACGCTGGTTGAACTTGTTATAGCACGCCTTGCTATAAACCACGATTACTGCTCGATTACGATCTTCTATCGTATTCCCTGCACGTCTAGAACACGAACTGAGTGTGGACTCTTTCGCGATCTGTTTGTTCTCCCTAGGTCTGCCTCTATTTCGTGAATAATAGAAAACGTTATTCTGACCTAGAGAGCATAACGTATATATATAGGGCTACGATAGGGACCTAAGGAGTAATAAGTTAGGGCTCCCAGTGTAAATAAGAAAACCTAATCCCACCAGGATTCTTCTTCTTATTTCACTAATTATAATTCATCCCACTACAGAATTATAATTGCACTCCCGTCCTTATCTCAATTATATTACGAGCTCCATGTTATTAAATACTCATTAATCTCCCCACGTTAAGATTACAGATACCCGTTGATTAAAACAAATTACTAACACATATATCAGGTACTGTAGACATCTCAACTAATTTCTCTTTCGATTAAAGCTACTTAATTGGTCACCCGATATCGCCAGTAGAGATCGCTAGTTGTTGGAATCCACTACCAGAATGTCAAACGAGCATCTAGTCAACATGTCTCTTCTCAGTAGGCGGGACTTGCCGCGTACTCATCAAAACAGATGGAGGTTGAACAAGCGAGTTACAATTTTTCTTCATAATATTTTCCATGGATCGACCCAATGCCTAAACATTTAAAAAAATGCATCAATTATTACCTTGAAATGTCTATTTATATGGTTTTTTGTGAAAAAAAGAGAGCATACAATTGTATGAGTACCAATAGTACTATGAATACAGTATACCCTTCCAATAGTACTACGAATACAGTATACACCATAAGCAGCAGCAGCAGCAAGAAGGTATTTTATATTTCTTCACTCAATGCCAAGGAAGAAGGAAAATCTGAAATCTTGATTGTGGGCAGAGGAGAGTAATGCTTGTTCTCCAACAAAGGAAGAAGCTTCCAGCATGTAAACTATTTATATGATCCAGCTAGCAGGATGTCCTTCGTAACAAAGGAGTATATAGAGTACGTAATAATTGGTTGTTTTGAGTACGTATGTTCTAAGGGTGGAAAAAAGAGGATTGTTTAGCCTCCTTTTTTTTTAATGAACATCGCTAAATACTCATGGGAGAGTGATGCTATCTTTACAATTTGTTAGTTTCAGGAAATGTATTTCTCGAAAACCAACAATGGTTTCTCGTGATTGGTTGCACCTTGCAAACAATGGTGCTGGTGACTATGGTAGTGATGGTGGCAGAGGTGGGAGCACAAGCTGCCGTGGTGTGTGGCAGGATGGTGGTTGTCAATTCATTGAGAGGTAGGGGCAGTACCGTGTTGTGGTAGTAATGCCGGCATGGAAAACGTTTTTCACCAAATCGACAGAAGACATGATTTTCCTTTGATTTTTGTTTTCTTCCGCACAAACACCACAAAATTTTCTGCTGAAACGAACTGATTGTTAGTTAGTTAGCTTAGCTATTCAGCAAGAGAATGGTTACTACGAGTACCAACCATCATGGGTATGTTCGTCCTCTCTGAAGCACAATGCGAAGCCGTGTTCTCACGTCTTTGGGCGAAGATTGCGTCTACAGATCAGTTTATTTCAGATGATGTTGCTTCACAACTGCATCCGTTTCAACAGTGCTCTACTACCCTTGCATGATGTTTTTGCTGAAACAACTCATGATGACTTGTCAGATATGTAGCTTTGGGAGTCATTGGCACATTTATACTTGGTTGTAGTTCGTCTGATCTTGTTGGCATCGAGATTCTGGACCAACAACCTCTGAAGGGTTTTAAACAAAGAAGAACCACTCTGATTTCAATCATATCCATCCACACGTTCAAGATCTCTCCCATTGAAGAGAATGTCGTCATTCCTTGTCAACTCTATTAATAGGACCATATTGCTGCTGCAAATGGGCGCGCGCGACTCCCAGTCCCAGCATCTATTTTCAACTCCCCTGTATCTATCTATCCTGAATCCACCAAGCTAGCAAATCATTTAGTATATACTTCAAGGGCATACTCATATACAATTCAAATAAATAAATAAATACCCATATTGATTTCGAGCATAACAACTGCGAAATGGTTTTCTCAATTTGGATTGTATTCCTCTTGGTCAATTCACTAGCACTAGGGATTTTTTCCTACATGGCTAGCCACACAAAAATCTCCACTGGCTTAGTTTCTCTCTCCATATAAAGGCTGCACTGAGGCCCAATTCTAAATGTATCGTTTAAGTACGAATGATTGATTTAAACCATTATAATATCAAGTCTAACGATATTCACTATTATCATCAAAAGTAAAAATCATTGGATATTGACAAATAATCAAAGGTATTTAGTGCGCCCGGATGTTAAAGTCTAATAATTTCATGTTGATCAAATTGGACTAAAAAATTGATCATATATATCAAACAGTCTAAATTTATTGGTTAACTAGATTAGTTTCAAATTATTTTACGGCTTCATCACAATCATCTAATTGCTCCAGTTTGATAATTTAACTGTCTTAATAAAATCAAACAGCCCATATGTTGGCTCATTATTGTGTAAATTAGATAACATAAATATAGTGATTGTAATTACTGTCATATGGTAATGACATTGTTTGGCAAAATATGTTAGTTTAAGATCTGTATTCATATCAACTTTCATAATGATTAAAACATTATGAAATAATCAATAAATTACCGCAATAAAAAATAGAAAATAAATATCAATTATTTGTATAATTTTAAATTTAATGATTTAGAAAATAAAAAGATATTCTTAAAAGCCTCAATTCTAGCTGACCCAAATCTACGTTGAACCGCATGTGAAAGCAGATAAAAGAGAGAAACTCAGAGTTATAGAAGACTGGTTATCCAGGTAGCCATTTTCATTAATTAAAAATTAAATAATTAAGATTAAATTATCTCAAACGGGCGACTATTCGCAGCCCTGTATTTTCTCCCGCAGGCCACTACATTTTGGTAAATGTTGTTGAAAATCATACATAACATTTCAGTAAATAGCTGTTGAAAATAAAATTATATTTCGGTAACTATATGTCGAAAATATGTTTAAATTTTGGTAAATAATTACCGAATATGCATTTTCGGTAAATAACTGTTGAAAAAAATATTATATTTTAGTAATTGGATACTAAAAATGTATCTCAATTTCGGTAACTAACTATTGAATATAATTAAAAAAATTTAACGGGCTGCGAAAAAAAATACAGGCTGCGAATAGTCCCCAAAATTTAATGGATTATACAGAAGTGCACATGCTAGAAAACTTTAGTGCTGTGTACCAGAGGTCTTCCCCAACTGAGAAAATAGAAACAGAAAACCTGCCGAAACCCAGCAGCTGTACATCGACTTTCATCTTTCTCCCCTTTGTGGGCGCGTGAAACTAGGCACAGAAAAATGGAGAAAGCTAAGAACAGAAAGAACTCTTCAGCCATGTCTCTGCAGCAGTTCGTCTCCATCATGGCCCCTTTAATCGATATGGAGAAGGTCCTCTCTCTCTCTCTCTCTCTCTCTCTCTCTCTCTCTCTTCCCGCCCCTTATATGTGCATATGTATTTGGTCCTTATTTTGGGAGAACACTTATCTAATCAATAGGAAATTTGAGGAATAATAATCTGTTGGATTAGGCTTCTGAATCATTACGCTTGTCAATATTTGCTTGCTCTCAACTCTTTCAGTTTTGTATTTCATAGAATTGCATTCTGTTGTGTACCTTTTGCTAGAGTTTTGTTTCTTCTCATTTTGCCCTCTTGTTGGGTTGCTCATCTTGAGTAGAAATGGAAATCTGACTACTAATGAATTACGGAAACATTGGTTTATAAAATCTATCAAAGTTCAACAGTTTCCCATTTGGGTCTGTGCCTGAAAACCAAGACTATCATGGGAGGGCGAGGATTAGATTTTTTCTAACTTAGTTTGGGAATGTGATTTCGGATGGGATCGTTCATCAGCAATCTTTCAGTTCATCCGAACCTTGGAATCACATTCCCATTCGACGTCAAGATTGACACCGTGGTTACAAATTATGTCCAACAATGGAGAAAACAAGTTCTGTAAACAGAATGCCTCATGATGTTACTGACGGGTTTCAGTTTCGTATTACTGTTGCAGGAAGCTGAGATATCAGCTTCCATGACTTCAGGTGCAACAAGGAATTTGGATACAGCTCAGAAGAAGGGCTCCACCATTCTTAATTTGAAGTGTGTAGATGCTCAGGTAGCATGTTCTATATCATCTAGCTGCTGCTGGTTTAAATTATTCAAATAATTTGGTTATTTTCTTATAATTTGTTTTTTTCCCCTCATCGTAGACAGGATTAATGGGTAAAACTCTTCTTGAGTTTCAGTCCAACAAAGGCGATGTTCTTCCCGCACACAAGGTGAATTTTTGGCATCCACTCATTACTAATTTACTATACTTATTCTCATGGTTATTACATCTCATCTTGTAGTGTATGCTGGAGTATATTGACAAGCCATGTTGAAATTGGTGATGTTTATTAAGGTTGCCTCTTAAGTGAATAATGTTTCTCTCTGCCCCTTTCAGTTTGGAACTCATGACGTTGTTGTTTTAAAACCAAACAAGGCTGATCTAGGCTCCCCTCCGCTTGGTCAAGGCGTGGTTTACCGTCTGAAGGTAATTGTGCGATTATGGCTAGTTGCATTGATTATGGTGAATATTAGCTTCATGAAGAACGTAATCATCTTCTACTTGTTCTATCACCTGATATCTCGTTGGTTGATCAAACAGGATACATCAATTACTATCGCTTTTGATGATATCCCGGAGGATGGTTTAAATAGTCCTTTACGTCTTGAGAAACTGGCCAATGAGGTAAACTTTGCAGTTTTTCATTTTGTAAAAAAGTGTTTGTTTACTTAGCATTTGTTTGACGCGGCCAATTGCAAGAAGGTAGTGTTATGTTGCTATCAATGCTCATTCTAAGTAAAATCTTCATCTACCCCCCAAAAATTTCATTTTATTTTTGCCTCGGTCAATGAAAATTGAAAATATCAGGATATAACCTTAGATGGTCTACGACACAAAGTAATTTTGATGAAAGAAGAATGGATCACTTACATTTAATTTGTTTCTGTAGGTGACATACCGTAGGATGAAGGACACTTTGATACAACTAAGTAAAGGAGTTCTGAAGGGTCCCGCTGCTGATTTAGTTCCTGTGTTATTTGGAGAGCGACTGCCAACAATGTCAAAGAAGGATGTTTCTTTCTCCCCATTTAACTCCAACCTTGATCACTCTCAGGTCCTTAACTTTATCACATTTTCTTTTGCAAATGTGGTGTTTGCCCCTCTCTCTCTATGTGTGCACGCGCATATATATATATATATATTGTTTAGTTATGAGAGCTCTTAAAAATATGTTCTAAACAAATTTAACGGCTCTGATCATTTGCTGGGACTCTTAAAATATATTGCAATGGGAAAAATAACTTGTTCCCCTCTTCATCCTATTAAAGACTGGGGATCTTTGCTTTCATGTGGCTTAATTTTGGACCAGGATGTTGATGTGCAGTATGTAAATATTTTAAATTCTCATTAAATATTTGTTTTCTTTTTCTCTCTCACCATTTGTCCATTTCCTTTGGCTGTGGAAGATTTTTTTGTACTTGTTGCTTCCAATTGATCTTCTTCTTCCATAAATGTTTATGCAGACAGTTTTTAACATTTTTATATGATGGATACAACATGGCTTCCATTGGTTGGCATTCAGACATGTTCATGTTAGTCAGTGCGTGTGTATGTGGTTGAACGACGAATCTTCACAAATTGGCATTGATTGTATCCCAAGGTGGTGAAAGCGAGCCACGTTAACTCAAATCCAACTTGTTTGAGCAATTGTTATCCACCTGTAACATATCCAGCGAATCCTACTTGGTGAGAGTTGGGTTTTTGCAACTTTCCAGAAAACACCATAGTTACATTCACAAGTCAAGTTTGATTACAACAGATGTTGAGGAGATTGAATTGCTCAATACCATATGGAGCATTGCAACTACTTTTACTTCCTCTTTCTGTGTATTACGTATCCACTTTGCTTCCACTAAATGACAGTAAACCTAACAATGTCCACGGAAACTCGTTCCCTTACGTTGGTCAACATGCATGGCAACAGGGAAGTGTTATGGTAGCTTTGGAAAGTGGGATTGTGTGCCAAAGCTATTTGAATGCACTAGGAGGGGCTGTATAAGACTTGTTAACACATGTCAACCAAATTGTTAACAAAAGTACAAAGATAAAATACTTTTTTGTTTTTTTTGCCAAAGCTATTTGAATGCACAAGGAGGGGCTGTATAAGACTTGTTGCTCTAGAATTTGAAGTACAACTTTTTATACACATGTCAACCAAATTGTTAACAAAAGTACAAAGATAAAATACTGAGGTTTTTTTTAGGCACTAGAATGTAAACCTCCCATGTTTAACACCTCCTTTCTATTGCGACAAGGTTGGAGATTGCGGCGGCTTATTCACACAGGGGGCAATGTGTCTATTTTGCGATGCATTTATGGTAGCTTCGGAAAGTGGGATTGTTTGCCAAAGCTATTTGAATGCACAAGGAGGGGCTGCATAAAACTTGTTGCTCTAGAATTTGAAGTACAACTTTTTATACACATGTCAACCAAGTTGTTAACAAAAGTGCAAAGATAAAATACCGAGGAAATTTTTTTTTTTTGTGTAGGCACTAGAAAGTAAACCTCCCATGTTTAACTCCTCCTTTCTCTTGCGACAAGGTTGGAGATTGTGGCTGCTTATTCACACTGGGGGCAATGTGTCTATTTTGCGATGCATTTTCTTTACATAATTGGTGTTTGTTAACTAATGAGGATTTATTTAGTTACTCAATAAATAAGGATTTATTAAAAGGGAGGGAAAAAGGTGCAGTCACCTAATGAGGAGCGTAAACAAAAACCCCAAATAGCTATCAGCGGCTCTGCCGCATGTCTATCATCAAATCCGGAATAAAATACGAGAGGCTCGGTGAAATAGACATGTCTGTGAAGATGCGGACTACTTGCACCTGGACAAAAAGACCCTATGAAGCTTTTACTATTCCCTGGGATTGGCTTTGGGCCTTTGCTGCACAACTTAGGTGGAGGGCGAAGAAGGCCCCCCCTTCTGGGGGGGCCTGAGCCATCAGTGAGATACCACTTTGGAAGAGCTAGAATTCTAACCTTGAGCTAGGACCTACGGGCCATGGGACAGTATCAGGTAGACAGTTTCTATGCTAGATGTTAATTGATCCTTCCATTTGCATAATATAACAAACGCAAAGACCAATCCTCACCATGTACTGGTGTCTCTAGATCTTTATGGTATCCCATTCTTTATTCTCCAAGTAAACAAGATCTAGTGGATCAATATGGGTGGTGCTAGGACAATCTATTACGTAATGAGTGTATTAGATACTTGATATACATTGTTCGGCCTATTTCTTGACAACTTATGTTGATGGGAAATAGGTGATCTAAAATAAATTTATGCTTTCGTCTTCTGCTTGCATTCTGCTTCTCTTCAAACGTGCAGATGAATGAGTGCATTACAACTGTCTAGATGGGTGGCACATATGAGAAGGTGCTAGATAGCTTGATATATTATATGTATTGGATCCATTTTAGAGCAGCCTAAGCTTTTGGGACAATTGGTAATATAAGAGAAAATGCTCTACGCATGCACCTCTTAAATCAACTTTTGCAATTTGAGGAAGTCACTGTGGCTTGTGACTGTAATATGGTTTCTGGTTTATTTCCCTACAACTTGGGCAGTTGCGTATCCTGTGTTTTGTTCTTCCAATTGAGTAACATTGACATTAATTCCATTTTGAGAATTTCTGGTTCAACATGGTGAATTTCATAAGAACTCTGGGGGCTTTCTATCCTTTCTTATCGTCGTATTGCGTGGTCAGAAATCAGCTTCATATATGGAGTTAATATTTCCATATGTGCATGCCTATGTAGGTAAATGTCCAAGCTTAAACAGTGTATTTATTTGTTTACTAGACTCCATGTCTGCTGCGTTTTTCACACACTAAAGCAGTTTCTCTTCTCCTTCAAGAAAGATGCCATATCAAAGGCCCTGTCATCGAAGAACATTTTTTTGCTGCATGGTCCTCCTGGAACTGGAAAGACCACGACAGTGGTGGAAATTATCCTACAAGAAGTGAAACGAGGATCAAAGATTCTTGCTTGTGCTGCTTCAAATATTGCCGTTGACAACATTGTTGAGCGACTCGTTCCTCACAGGTAAAGTGGTTGGCTTTCATCCTAGAACTACTCTTATTTTGATACCTTTGGATGCACTCTCATGTAAAGGAGTACATGTGTCAGCAAAGGAAGCTTGGATGGAAGTTCGTCCAATGCTGTCCTCATTAGTATTTTCTGGACTGTAAGCGATCTGTATCATCTTACCCTGGCCGATTCAGAGTTAACCGAACCCTGCATGTTTAAGCATTTATGTAATTGGTATTTCTTTAGGCGTTTTAATGATATTCTTGGCACGTTACCAACAGTAGAAGAGATTGCAATTATCTAGCTGACTAGCTCTCACATTTTGACATTAATACACATAGTGACATAGCTGGATAGTGAAAATTGGTGTGTGCAACTGGCATGGAAGTCTTAGTATGTTTTTCTTTGAGTTGGGTATTAATATTTAGGTCCATAGGCTTGGATACAATATGGCATTCGACTGCTTTAATCTGGGCTCCCTTGTATTAATGGACCCTTCGCTATTGAAAAATGATTTCTTTGATAACCTACCTACCTCTGGCGATGGGCTTGTTATGGCTTTTGTCTAATCATATACCTTCATTTCTTCATAAAATATATTTTGCCTAAGTTGCGTTTCTCTTTTTCTGTATCTTTGTCTTTAATCAGAGTGAAGTTGGTGAGAGTGGGGCATCCAGCACGTTTGCTACCTCAAGTCTTGGATAGTGCTCTTGATGCGCAGGTATATACACTTATTCATGAGAAAACATTTGGACATGAAGATGTGGGATCATGGATTTGTCACATCTAATATGGTCTTGCTGTACATTCTGACTTTTTATTTTGGTCAATTAATGCAACCGTGGCATTTTTTTTACTGTTTATTTCACAACAGCAGATTTCTACCAGTTCCTTTGGCTAAGGGAAGGCAGAAATTTTGCTAACACAGCTTTATATCCATACATGCATGCATACCACACTTAATCTTCCATTAATAATACAGTTTTATTTCTTATTAAGTTTTTAGCGTGTGTCTTCAGTAATCATTTTGTAAGAATAATGGTAATGTCATTCGTTCTTGGTGTTTTATTATTTGTGATTGGGGGACCACCAAAATCTAATTTTGATGAGTCATTTTGCAGTCGAAGACGGGAAAATAGAGACACATCTTAAGACTACGAGTTGCTTTAAATTGCCATTATCATAGAATTAAGGATAACTTGGAATGCCTAGATGTTATAAGAAAGTAGGGGGAAAAAACTATTGCAATAAGATAGATCTGTTGACTCTCAGAAAGGAAAAAAACAGGAAAACGAAAAAAATGATGTAAAACAATGTCGTTGTTAGGTTAATATGATCTCATTTTCGATGGGACAATACCTCTATGCAGTGGCCACACTTGAAACTCCACTGCTGATGTAATCTTTATTGTCAAAGGGAAGCCTTTTACAGCGATAAAGCACATTTCAACGAATTACATGAATGTGCTTCGTTTGAGCAGAGGGATATAGGATCTAAACCGAAAAGAGTTCATCCTTCATGCTCTATATAGCACAGTTCTTGCTTTCCATATCCAATGGGTTACTCAAACTGAAAAACTAAGTTAATATTGTTATTTGTGCACTTAGGAGCCTTACTCATGGTGGGCTTGAACAACTTGCACTTAACCATTCAATTTGTTTCCTTGTAGGTTCTACGTGGGGATAATAGTGCTCTTGCAAACGACATCCGCAAGGAAATGAAGGTAAAAGATTTGGAGAAGTGCATTGCAACTTAATGTTCCCAAAACCCATTATTTCTCCTTGCATGAATCCTAAAAATTTTTCCTTTTGTAATTTGCTTTTATATTTCTTTATTGTTCTTTACTAAATGCATTCTACAGTCTACACCACTATTATCAGTCATAGACAGTATTTTGTTGCTTTTCAATGTTCATTTGATGCAAAAGCGTTATGTGTCTGATGGTGAAAGGCTGAGATATCTTGTTTTGATCGTATAATGTGCTATCATTGATATTCTTTTGAGTGACCAAGAAGGAGAGCTACCCGATATCATTGCCGTAAGTGACTTTCTGCAGGCTTTGAATGGGAAGCTTTTGAAGACGAAAGACAGAAACACAAAGAGGGACATAAGGAAAGAGCTCAAGTCTCTATCCAAAGAAGAGCGTAAAAGACAGATGCTAGCTGTGGCAGATGTTATCAAAAGTGCAGATGTGGTGTTGACAACATTGACTGGTGCAGTATCCCGAAAATTGGAGGGTACGACGTTTGATTTAGTAATCATTGATGAAGCTGCTCAGGCGCTGGAGATAGCATGCTGGATAGCTCTACTAAAGGTAAATAGGGACATAGAGATCTAACTCCCTTCCTTTGGATGTGTTCTTGCTTCGTAAAAGAACCCAATCATGGATTTGAACCAATGGCTTGTTGAGACCTGTCTTTAAAAAAAGGTCGATTCCAGAGGTCTCCCACCCCCAAAAGTTATTCATACAAAGATTAATAAAATCTGAATTTTTTCCATGAAATGCAAATTCCTCTTGGTGTTGGAACTTTTGATTTCCAAATTGAGCAGGAAAAATACGGACCCAAAAAGAACAATCTTGCAACATTTTGCATGCTAAATCTAGTGACCAACTGTATCCAATTTATGAAAATGAGGAACTGTATTATTTCCTTTCAAGGTTTCAAACCTTCTCACTAGAGTTCTGTTTTAGGGCTCAAGATGCATACTTGCTGGAGACCACCTCCAGCTTCCTCCAACCATTCAGAGCACAGAAGCTGAGAAGAAGGGCTTAGGGATAACCCTTTTTGAGCGCTTAACAGACTTGTATGGGGATGAAGTCACGTCTATGCTCACTGTTCAGTACCGCATGCATGAGCTCATAATGACCTGGTCATCTAAAGAGCTTTATAATGATAAGGTGCTCCAGATCATACTCCTATGGGGAATCAGATACTGGAGATTCTTAACTGATTATGAATGAATGAACATTTTCCTTGGAAAATTAACAAAGATGCTTATTTTCCAGTGTTGTTTCCTTGATGTTTCGTGTTTTACAGGTAAAAGCTTATCCAAGTGTTGCAGCACATATGCTGCATGACCTTGAGGGTGTAACGAAGACATCTTCGACGGAACCAACTCTAATTCTTATAGACATTGCTGGGTATGCAGTTATTTTTTGCTGTTTGCACATGGCCTCTGTTATACAACCCTTGGGTAGAACTCATCCTTGAATATCTGATAAATGGGAGGGTGCCCAAGGGCTTATACACCACAGCCAATTATGGGTTGAACCAATGTGGGACACTTGGGATTGTCCCGTAGCGCCACTCTTACAGGTCCAACGTTGTGGCTTCCCAATGGTAGTCCTGTACTTTTTGGCGGCTAAACTTGAACTTCTTTTTTTTTTTTTTTTTGGGTAACTTGAATTAAACTTGAACCTTTTTTTGTGTGGGTAACTTGAATTTTATCAAGGCAAACAACTACAAGAGCAAAGGGGCATTCCCCATAACAAATAACGCCAAACAAAGTAGAGAAGCATTCGAAACCTGCCCAAAAATAACACTGAGCACCAATCCAGCAGTATACACTCTTCTACAGATTAACAAAACAAGAAGACACTGATCTAGCCTTACTAGTAAAGAAGAAAAATTAAGAGCTAAACACTTCGTGGAATATCTGCCACTGATTGCAGATGAGTCTATTCTCATCAGTTTTCTTATATGCTTCCAAACCATCTTCTATTTCTTTCAATCCTGAGAAGGTAAAGCACTGCAGCCAATGAGAGCTTACAAATGGTATGCTGCAACTTCCTCCCACCACTATGCTGCATAGCCCAGTCAACTTCTTCCATTGAGGAGAGAGGACTTCAAGAAACACCATTTGTCTGAAGTAACACAGTCCAAACTCCAGCAGAGTATGGACAAGTGAAAAATAAATGCTCATGACTCTCAGTAGAATTCCCACAGAATGCAAACAGCATCTGCCCCACCTCAGTAACTTCAACTATTAGTATCCAATACAAGACAAAATGTCCATACCCAACAACAGTGTACTTTAATCCGGCCTATAGTCACCTCCTCTGCGGCTAATTCATGACGTCATGCTAGCTATGACAGAAATTGACACAACCCCTTGTGTAGACTCAGCCTGGAAATAGGTTTGCATGGGGAGGGTGACCAAGGGCTTATATATAACATAGCCAGTATGGGTTTATGCTGGGGGACACTTGGGGTGGCAGCACTTGGGTTCACTGAAAGTTGTTTATATGCTTTGTATGCTCAAAATCCTCTCGTAACATATCAGTAATAGTTAATCAAAAGGAGACACCTTATTCATAAGAGGTGTAAAGCTGTGGAAGATCATTCGAACTGTTACAGTACCATCTCTTGTGCCATAAAGGAGAATGGTGTTTCAGTCCTCTAACGTTTCCTAGGCCCTCCAGTTTGACACAAATTGCTCTCTGTTATGGCTTTAAGTAGTTCACTCAGATTTGTTTCAGATGCGACATGGAAGAGAAGAAAGATGAGGAAGACAGCACAATGAACGAGGGTGAAGCTGGTGTTGCTATTGCCCATGCAAAGAGACTTGTCGAGAGTGGAGTCCAAGCTTCCGATATTGGAATCATTACTCCTTATGCAGCGCAGGTTTGATAAATAATCTTCATTAGGTTTGACTATAGGCTTCAAGTCAATGTATTTATCTTGGTTAGTGTGTGACTCGTCAGTATTCAGGGTCTGGCTTCAAAAAAAGAAAACTAGTAACCATAGTAGGAACTAGGAGCTAATAACTAGTACTCCTATAAAACTAGTAACCACTTGAGAGCTCATCACTTTGCAGAAAGTTTGCATTATCTGGATCGCACAAATGATCCTTTCCTATTTGATGCCTTTGACTTCCATATTTCACGTTGTAGGGTTGATTAGTCGGGAACCTGTTATGAATATTGCAACCTTAATTGTAGGTTGTCTTGCTGAAGATGATGAGAAGCAAGGAAGGCAAGTTAAAAGATGTGGAGATATCAACTGTAGACGGCTTCCAAGGCCGGGAAAAGGAAGCCATTATCATTTCAATGGTCCGATCAAATTCAAAGAAAGAGGTAATCCTTGTTATATTAGTCATGATAATTCGCTTTCTGTTACATGGAGAAATACTCAAAATTTTCATATCAAAATTATAGGATACAAATTCAGTAACAATATAAGGCTAATAAATTTTTTTCAGGTGGGGTTTCTGAGTGATCGGAGGCGAATGAATGTTGCGGTGACGCGAGCACGGAGGCAGTGTTGTCTTGTTTGTGACACTGAAACAGTGACCGGCGATAAGTTCTTGAAGCGTTTGATAGAGTATTTTGAGGAGCATGGTGAGTATTTGAGTGCTTCCGAGTATGGAAACGAATAATGTGGAACAAAAAAATTCCTGTGACATTGGAAACAATTCCTATGCTAGCCGTTTTATTAAATTTGGATTGGAAGTTAACTGGTTCACATTTACAAACAATTCCTATGCATTTTTTTTTTTTGGAAAGGCATTTTGTGGAAGGGAGAAAAATGGACAATTTTGTCAACGGCGCTTGAACTCATCGCAGATCCCATTTAGATGATTTTCTCCTTTCATTTCTCATCCCGATACATAATCATTCACGGGAAAAAAGATTCGGTAAGGTTAGCCATGTTGAAGTTAATATTTTCAAGTCCGGCTACTATGCCCGCACCCCAAGGTGGTTTTGGTGCATTGTGCCCCCCAAAATTAATGACCATTGGATGTTTCCACTTAGAGAGAAACTATTAGAAGTTGAGTTGTTGAGTTGCAACCTATAAATTTGATCACTATAAGTTGTGCGTTGTCATAAAACGTAGCAAGTTTGGTCACGTGTAGGACCACTTTTAGTCGCAAGTACAACGAGCTTTTAGGTAGTACGCAAGACCAATTCTTGTTCTAATTCTGTTTTCAGCAAAACAGACTTACCATTTGAATGAGGTTTGTCCTACCTTCGATTCCACCGTCAATTCAACCTCTAGAAGACATAATAAGAGAATCCCTTGTAGTGTTATGTCACTGCTCGCGCAATTGTTTAGCTATCAACTCAAAACACAAACTTGGATGCTATGCTAGCGATTGTGAAAGAAGTGGAACTGGAACTACCTTAAGGACTTCAGAGAGAGAGGCCTGCATCTCCGACATACATATGGAACTGAGAGTTATTGATAACTAGAAATTGGAAAGTTAACAAAGAGGGGGCCTAACGCAAAATTAGTTCGAGTTTGGAATAAATTTGATTGAATTCACATATCCTGCCCTAACCAAGGAGCCCAAACACCTAATTCAATCCCATTACACTTCAATAAATGAGAAAATGGTTCTGATGGGATCAGTTATAAGTTTCATACTGTTAAATTGCAAGGACATCATCTCTAAGCGCACAAAGTCTGTCATCTGACGAATGCGTATCTCCATCTGATAAAATCTCCTTCAACAACCCATTGGAATTTCGATGCTTGTGCTTCTTAGACTTGTCCATAAACCGATCGTGAATCAAAAGCAACAGACTCCCCCATGAATACTGCCGCAGAATGGTAAGTGCATTTGGAGTTCGCGATCCCTTGTCAGGATCGTGGCAACCATTGTCTAGGACACGAACATGAGCACAAAGTTCATCGTGAAAGTGTGTACCTCAAGCCCACTGGTAGCTGCAATCTCATTCCCACGCAGAGGGACCAAATTGTCCACTGGTGGCTGCAATCTCATTCCCACGCAGAGGGACCAAATTGTTGGAAATAGATTGAGCTGTTTGGATGCAGACCAAAAACGTGATACGCTCCAAGAGAGAACGTGAATGGCCAGTTGGCGATGGTGATGATCTTGGCTTGTGTTGTGACGCCCAAAAGACCTGTTTCCTTCTCATCTAACATTACAAGTGCCAAATCTGTTAAAGCTTTTCTTGCTCGACAAGACTGACCTTTGCCAATAGTCCTCTGACGAGAATTCAAGGCACAAAGAACAAATTCCAAGTGCTTCTGCCATAGTCATATTTTCTCAATCCCATCACGAGTTGCATTGCATATATCAAGGGCCTTAATGCTCTCCTCAAAGAATTCAGAAACCGCATTCATTCACCGTGTACCTAGAAAGCAGGACATATTGACACCATCAATTCATGTCAATCAACTTAAAATAAAATCATCAAATTGTAAATAATAGGAATGACGCCAACTCTCTTATACTCTTGGCTTGAGGAAGAATTTTGGTATTCTCTTATAAACTTTATTGATTTTTCAGGTTATTTGTAAATCTGGCCAAGTCAGTATATGGGCAGCACCCCTTGGTGCTTTTCCTTTCCAATATATATCCCACATTACCTATCAAAAATTACTTCTTTTGATGGGTTCTTTACCAATTCAAGTAAAATTAATGTTCTCGTTTCAATCCCTCCAGGCTTCAAACATGAACAACTGGAGTGTTTTAAATCAATAGTATTGCAGCATAAATTCCACTCCTACATAGTCCAATGCAACAAGAATGATGATGAACAACAAACAACAAACCAATCTGGAAGAGATCAGCACTTCCACTACAAGATTTACATCAGTGGACTAGGCTTGTGATGTGAAGCTTCAAATGATCACACAAAGGTCCAAATGGTTACATAAAGCCATGCATTTAGAGCCAAATTAAAAATTGTAATGTTACTACTCAACTGGAAACAATTTACTCTTCATTTAATATTTTGGTGCTCTTGCGAAACATAAACCATGATAATAAAAGACAGCCGTACTTAAATAATCAATTACAACAGGCAATAACATAGTTTAAGCATGTAATGTGTGGGATCGAAGGATACAGTACCTCACTACCTAACTTGACTTATCCAAGCAAGAGAGTAAAGCAAATTATCTTCGCCTTGTGGTAAGTTTTGTCCACCATAGCTTGAACAGTGGGGGTGATTTCTATATATCTAACAAAGATCCGATTATAATTTCCAATAAATAGACAGCGTCTTTGATTTTTTCATTCAGATTGGAAAACCTATTCCCATACACGGAAAAGATTACTCTCTCTTGATTTCAGTGAAATGAGTGTAACTTATCCACATGTTTTTTTTCCTATGAGTGAAAAAATGGCACATGCTGTGAAAGTCATTTAGTGATTATGTATAAGTTTAGGGCTTGTTAACAACTCTTCATAGGGTGGGTTGTGGATCACTTTGCATCAACATTGCGAGGTAAGACACGTTTAGTTGATTTTTCCAGAATTTTTTTTTAAATGCAAGGATTTTTGCTTCAACAAGAATTATTTCGTGTGGTTATCTTGGGAGGAGTAAGGCAAACCATTTCCAACGCCATATGTACCTTCGTCCATTTCTTCCTCTTGCCTATATTTGTTATCCATTGACTTCCTTCTCCTCTTCCTAAACAATTGGTTACTTAAATAGAACTTAATTCTTTCCTAATCAAACTTGAGACTGTTGAACTACCTTGCCTCGCATAATCACAATGTCAAAAAAAAAAAAAAAACACACACATGCATATTTGCTACTAAAACACCACAATGAGAATTTCATAGGATAATCTTATGATCTCAACAAACAGACAATAACCAGACACTTACCACTTGCTGACTCTTTGACGCCAGGCATTGGAGGTATAGTTCTTATTTGAAGCATAGCAGTGGAAGGACCTCTAGCAATCGCTGGATCCACAAGACCAGCATCAGATAATCAACCATTTCAGTTAACCAGCCACTGGAATGTCCATGTTTGTCCTAATTGGAATATTTCTCCGCAAAGATGACATCTCCAAGTTCAAGCCCTCCCATGCAGCTTGCTTTATCCTATAGGCTTCTTTAGGCATCCCTGCCTTCAAAAGGCAAGATATGAAAGAATTTACTGTGATTCTATCTGGGGCACACCCAACTTGCAACATCTTGGTAAAAATGGTCATTGCTTCCGACATTTTTCCTTTCATACAATGCCCAATAATAAGAATGGTGTATGTGAGTTTATCAGGATTGCATTTCTTTGCCTCCATCTCTGCAACAACTACA
Source organism: Rhododendron kiyosumense (assembly GCA_019656275.1). Classification (NCBI taxonomy): domain Eukaryota; kingdom Viridiplantae; phylum Streptophyta; class Magnoliopsida; order Ericales; family Ericaceae; genus Rhododendron; species Rhododendron kiyosumense. The sequence goes on along the minus strand of BPLS01030267.1, from coordinate 1,661 downwards.
TTTGCCTCAACCACATTACCAGCCTTACAAAGTCCATCAATCACAGGGTTGTAGATAAAGGGTTTAGGAACAATATCTTCCCTCAGTCTCAGTTGTCTCAATTGATCACGAGCCTCATTTATTCTATTCGCCTTGCACAAAGAATTGATAAGAATCGAAAAAGTATATACATTGGGAGCCAAGTTTCTCCCATTCATTTCATCCAAAAGCCTCAATCCCTGGTCCACCTTCCCACTCCGACAATAACCATCTATTAGAGATGTGAAGGTAACAACATCAGGAAGACAACCACAACAAAGCATCTTCTCATAAGTACTACGTGCCGATGACATGTCACCACTCTTGCCAAAACCATCAATGAGGACATTAAAAGTAATCAAACTTGGTTTAACCCCAGAACTAATCATCTCATCGTAAATACTTGAAGCCATCTCCATGTTACCCAACTTGCAATAACCTGATATCACTGACGTATAAGTTACAACGTCTGGCGAAAACACATTCCCCGACTGAACTTCTCTCAATAACTCAAGACCTCTATCTGCCTCACCAACCATAGACAACCCATTTATAAGTACATTGTACGTTACAACATCAGGCGAACAACTGAAACTCCCCATATCATTGAAGAGCTCAAAAGCCTTCTCCACCTCTCCTACTCTGCACAGACCTAGAATTGCAATATTGAATGTGCAAGTATCAGGACAGTACCACTGCGATTTTAAACTATGCCCGAAGAAGCTAACAGCCTCTTGTACCCGATTTCGCCTCACCAATAGAGTCAAAAAATTATTATACACAAAAGAACGAATCTCAACATTATCCAATTGAGCATGAGAAAGTAACTGTTTTGCAAAATCAAAGTTACCCGCATGCGCAAACGACGAAACCAATAACCCTAACACTGAATTATCAGGCAAGTGCCCATCAACCCTCATGTATTCATACACCAATTTAGCCAAATCATGAAAACCCATTTGACAAAGAGACCTCAGAAGCACATTATAAGTTGCAATCGAATGAGTTACATTCAAATTGAGCCTAGTGAACTGAAAGAAGTCGAATGCTAGCTTCCCATTACAGTGGTAACCATTTAGGCATCTTATAACTTCGAATGCAATAGAAGGGGTAAGATTATTACGGAGATAATCGGAATGAAACCCACTTAGAGAAGTCGTTGAGGATTGAATACAAAGAGTAGAAACAACCTTGACAAACCAAACATCAGAGTGATTCGAATGAGGAGCGTGATTGTAAAAACAGGCAATACCAATACCAGCCAGAGTCTTTGGCTCCTTGTCTACTATGTGCAAAATGGGATTGAGAAATCGGTAAGAGGTACTTCTCGAGTGATTCGAGATGCAGAGTTGCATTATCTCCAATCACTGCTCGTTGGTATGGAGAAGATAAGTAACAGTCGAGGAGTTGCATTAGAGTTAGGGTTAGGGATTTTTCTACGATTTTATTACGTACAGAACAAAGGAGTACTAGGCGATTCCCCCTCAAACCCCCCTAACCCTAGCCGCCATCCGCCGCCGTCCATCGCCGCCCGCTCCCCAATCGTCTTCGGTAATTTTGGTTTGTTTTTATCGCTGGGATTGACAGCTCCTAGGGTCCGCTCCTCTACTTCTCGCACCAGCTGAGCTGTGTTCCCAAATAAT
>BPLS01030265.1:0-10419 GCA_019656275.1 Rhododendron kiyosumense | reverse complement strand
AGAGAGAGAGAGAGAGATCTTCTTGTTTTCTTCTGTTCTTGCTTTTCTTCTTCAATAGTGTTAGGTTTATGAATTTCTTCATACGGACCCTTCAATCAAACTTACAACAGCATATTTGGAGTGGAACATCCAATTGTTAATCAAGGACTTCAAATCACAGCTGATTCAGCCCAAGAGGAATTCAACTTCAAATATCAGTCACATAGAGCTAGCGTTTCAGTGTCTCTGAGTCGACCATTCAAGCTATGGGAAGGTATTCAGAAGAGGAAAGCTCCGTTTGATAGTTACCGTGAAATTTAACTTTTAACGGCAAGTCAACCCATTAATGTCAAAATCACTTTACCAAGTGTCACCGGGCTGTTTTTCGCCTAGAAAACTGCCCGTGATGGCACCAAGTTGGCCAACAATTTGGTCTCAGCCGACTAGTGTTTACTTACACACCCGACGAGTTTGAACGCCTAAAACACACACAAGAGTTACGGGAACCGTCCCAACCTTTTATTGCACCAACAATATAAGGAAAATACACTCTACAGCCTAGGCAGAACATCCCTCTGCCTTAGGCTACGAAATGCCTTGCCTAAATAGGCTTACAATCATAAAAAACGTGGCCACTAAGTACATGAGATCATGGGGCAAGCCCATGATCTTGCAGTTGACACCCCCAACTGCCCTAGGGCTGTGCTGGCCCTGCCAGAATTTGCCAGCACATTGAATTCTGAACCTGCCTGGCTGTAATTGCCGGTAACTGTCCATTTCTGGCTTGGAGACCTGTCCCATGCTGCCAGCAACATAAGCAGCCCGTTTCTGCCTTGGACACCTGTCACATGTGCAGAATGCTGTTAACCATCAATAACCATTTTGTCCGAGCCAACTCAAGCTCTGCCTCTGTTTTGCCCGAACCAACTCAAGGCTGCCTGGCCAATCTCATGATCCAACCCCAGCTCCCAATACTTAGCCGTTTTCCTCGATTACCTTGTCCCACAAGCCTGCTTCCCATTTAGCATCCATGCCTCTATATCATCGGGCCTTCACGTGCATCACGATTGCCACTTGTCTAAGGGACCAGTGCCGACACCAACCGACACCATCGGTTCACCTTGTAAAGACATGCTTGCCTCATGCCTTTGTTTCCACCGGTTGGCTAGGGTGCAAGGTGCCACTGCTAGCCAAACTTAGCAAGCCTTGAAAGTCAAGGTGCTAACAAACCACCCCCACCAGAGGAAGCCGACGTCCTCGTTGGTAAGGCCCGTAAGTACTCCAGCACTTGCGTCTCAGACTGCCACAAAAACCCATCCGTTTCCCATGTAGCCTCCGAGTCTTGCCCAATTTCACATTTCGCCAAACAGGAGGTTCTCCCATTTGCCTTGCTCTACCCTTTCACCTTATCATCCAGAATCCCTTGCATCTGAACCGCGAGAGAAGCCCGTTGAGCTTGTTTTCTTCCAGCAACTACCAAGTCTGGAAAATTCTGAGCTTGAATTGCCGATAGCCAACCACCCGTTCCTTCCCTTGCCCGCTTGCTCTTCTCTGCCTTGGAACAACACGGTACAAAGCAGGGCCATTTCTCATCAGCAATCAAAATCCTATTGAGATGTGGCGTCACAACCACTTTTGCAGCCACAAAAAACTCATTACCCAGTATAAGTTCGAAGTCGTCAAGTGGATACACCATTAAATCCACTTGCCCGTTCCAGTCCCCGATCCTCAAATCGACACTGCCCGTCATTCCATGCCCCACCTGTGCATTGGAATTCACTGTCTTGATCCAACTGAAACTTTCCACGACTTTCAATCCAAGCGACTGCACCACCCATTCTGAAACAAAGTTATGTGTGGCCCCCGTGTCCACCATGGCCAACACTTCCGTTTCACAAAGCAACACTTTGACGTACATCAAACCCGATCTTTGCGAGGTCACTGCCTTGTCCGTATGAATCACGTTGAGCAATTGCATAGGGTTGACCCGAACATGCACTTCGGAGTCTGAATCACCATCTTTCCCTTCATCCACGCAAATAGCATTCAGCTTTTCGCACTCTGGGCAATTCTTTGCCCGATGAGGCCCATCGCAAATGAAACAACCCTTGCTAAAATTCCCTTGGCCTTGCCGTTTGTCCTCCGCAACCGATTCCAATTTCTGACCCTTGTCTTTCTGACTCTTATCCCACTTCTTTGAACCAGATTTTGACGTGCTGGATTCATAAGAATTGGATTAGCCCGTCAATTTGAAATCTGCCAACCCGTCGACAGTAGCAACAGCCGATGGCAAGTCCTTGATTCCCAGCCTTCGTAGTTCCAACTGCGCCCAATTCTGCAAACCTGACATAAAATTGAAAATCTTGTCCTCCTCGGACATATTCTTGATATCCAGCATCAAAGAACTGAATTCCTTCACATAATCTCGCACTGAACCCGTGTGCTTTAATTGTTTCAGCGACTCCCTTGCAAGCCACGAAGAATTGCAAGGCAGGAATTGATCCTTCAATTCCTTCTTCAGTGTTTCCCACTGCTCGATCTTTGGACGCCCACTGTCCCCACATCGAGTTCGCCACCATAGTTTCGCATCGCCCGTGAGAAACATCGTGGTGATTGTTACCCGGTCTCCCTCTGGTACACGAGCAGCAGAGAAGTACTGCTCTATATCGCACAGAAAGTTCTCCAACTCCTTGGCATTTCGGGCACCGCCGAAAGCCTTTGGTTCAGGGACCTTTACACGAGTCTCGAATCCGTCTGAGCGACCAAGGAAGGCCCTCTTCACAACCAGCAATTCCGACTCCAAGTTAGAAACCCGTTCCCTCATGACATCTGAGAGTTTGTTCAAGTCCACCAACATCTTTGTAAACTTGGATTCCGTTTGAGCAACGTGTGTTTCGTGAGCTATTCTCTGTGACTCAACCGAAGCCAACACATCATCCAAGCGTTCAACCAAGGTAACGCCCTCTTCAGATTCATCAGCGCCAACAAGTTTTTCCAACTGTGTAACTCTGACCCGTACCGCCTCGAGTGCAGCATTTGCAGCCATGACTCCAGCCCGGAACTCTACAACTTCTGCTCGCAACCTGGGTTGCTCTGATACCAACTGTCACGGGCTGTTTGTCGCCTAGAAAACTGCCCGTGATGGCACCAAGTTTGGCCAACAACTTGGTCTCAGCCGACTAGTATTTACTTACACACCCGACGAGTTTGAACGCCTAAAACACACACAAGAGTTACGAGAACCGTCCCAACCTTTTATTGCACCGACAATATAAGGAAAATACACTCTAGAGCCTAGGCAGAACATCCCTCTGCCTTAGGCTACGAAATGCCTTGCCTAAATACGCTTACAATCATAAAAAACGTGGCCACTAAGTACATGAGATCATGGGGCAAGCCCATGATCTTGCAGTTGACACCCCCAATTGCCCTAGGGCTATGCTGGCCTTGCCAGAATCTGCCAGCACATTGAATTCTGAACCTGCCTGGCTGTAACTGCCGGTAACTGCCCGTTTCTGGCTTGGACACCTGTCCCATGCTGCCAGCAACATAAGTAGCCCGTTTCTGTCTTGGACACATGTCCCATGCTTCCTAGCAACATGTGCAGAATGCTGTTAACCATCAATAACCGTTTTGCCCGAGCCAACTCAAGCTCTGCCTCTGTTTTGCCCGAGCCAACTCAAGGCTGCCTGGCCAATCTCATGATCCAACCCCAGCTCCCAATACTTAGCCTTTTTCCTTGATTGCCTTGTCCCACAAGCCTGCTTCCCGTTTAGCATCCATGCCTCTATATCATCGGGCCTTCACGTGCATCACAACTGCCACTTGTCTAAGGGACCAGTGCCGACACCAACCGACACCATCGGTTCACCTTGTAAAGACATGCCTGCCTCATACCTTTGTTTCCACCGGTTGGCTAGGGTGCAAGGTGCCACCGCTAGCCAAGCTTAGCAAGCCTTGAAAGTCAAGGTGCTAACACCTAGTCACTAGGTGTTGCTAATATCAAAACTGTTTTTCTTAATGCCAAAATTTGTACTGCACGCATATAAAAGACTAGTTGCATGTAGAAGGACTATATAGGGGGGCTTTCCCTCTTCAACAAACCCGTGGTGATCTCACTGTTATTATTATTATCAACTTGTCGCTTATTTTTTGGTCTGTACGGTTGCCATTTATGTGTGTTTTTTTTTTTTTGGAGGGGTTAAGGCGAGGGGAGAATCAACGACTCGGGCGTGTGGGACTATTTTAAAAAAAACAAACCATACTCTCCTCTCTCTATTAAAAGAGGCCCTTTCCTTAATTGACCAACCAGTTGGATAGAGAGGTTAGGGGTTAAGTAGCACTCGTCTGCGTTAAATGTGCATAAAAGGAGGAATCACTGGTTTAAATTAAATGTGGCCTACAGGTGAAAAGACAGAGTCCAAACCGATTAGGTTTTGAATCTTCGTGAGAGAATTTTGATTCAGCCAAAACTGGGAAGGAAACAACCACAGAGCGAGGGGCATTGCGGAGTGAAGCCTCAACCCAAATGAGTCGTTGGAAAGGACTTCGTCTACGTCGTACTAACAGGCTGTTGATTTCATCTTTTTCTGTTAGGACCACGGGCCATGGTCTCTCTATGTTGGCAAATTTCAAGACAAAACACACATTTAATTGTATCCCTGATTCTCGAGTTGTAATTTATTTATTATTTATTTCTAGAGTGTCTGTTTAGGAAGTGGAAGGAAATCAAATCTTTATTTGTAATTGAGAGTGATTGAATGGAATGATTGCGTTTAGATCAAGTGGCCGGAGAGAGCTCAATTGGAATGGATTGACCGGGTATCAATTTGAGATCAATTGGTAAAACCTGCCTAAATGAGGGGGAAGTGGTGCACATGTTACGGCTAATACAAAAGGTAGTATTTTTTGGTACGCTAGTATAACGAAATAAAGGGAGCAGCAGGAAAAGAAAGAAACAGTGGCGTGGTTCTAGTTCAGACAAGATGAAGGGGTATTTTTACGTTTGAGGCTTGGAGTTCTTATTCAATCGTCAAAGCCACAATGAAACTCCAAGAAGTATTCACATCTTTATTTCTACAAACATAGACTTGTTCTTCGGTGGATTTCCGAAGGAGTGTGGAAGGCTTGTAGATTCAAGGCAGTGGCGGTCAAGCACTGGGTGTGGTAAACGTGGATTCGGCAAGTAGGTCTTAGGCTCGATTGTGAGGATTCAAATCGTAGGGTAAGATTACTTGTAACTACACAATGTTTATAGTGCTTGATTCCTTCCCGTGGTTTTTTCCCGTTTAGGGTTTTCCACGTATATCTTGTGTTCATCTCTTTATTGCTTCTCGTTTATGTGATTAGCTTATATATTGATTGGTGGATTTATTTATTAAAAAGATAAAAAATAGCAAATATTTTTTAAGCCTAGTTGATCTAGGATTTTTTCATCTTCCACACAAGGCACCAGAATACGAAGGTTGGTTTGAATGGAAGCACGTAAGGCACCGGAACTTGCTAGTCCCAAAAAGCGGTGTTCTGTTTGGTTGGCAATTGCATTTACAAAATATACATTTATTTGTATCCCCATTTATCGAATTGTATTTTATTTTCTATTATTTTTGGAGTGTGTTTAGAAAATGGAAGGAAATTAATGTTGTGTAATTGAGAGATATGCAATCAAGGGTTTTGACTCTTAGCGAAAGGAAAGTAGAAAAGGGCTGTGAATCGTGTTTTCGGTATATAGCAACTTTATGGAATACACCAGTCGAAAATCAAGGAGGCTACATATATACGAGGCTGTGAGGCTTGGATTTCAAGGGAATACACACAGCAACTACATATCATTTGTGTAGACAAATGGAATATTAAAAAAAGTATATTAGTCTAAAGTCCAAATGGAACAGTCCCATAGAAGCTTTAGTCCAGCCTAAGTTTTTGTGATGTGTAGAGTCTATTAATAAAAATATTTTAGAGTTTAGAGTCTGTGAAAAGACAAAATTGCCTTTAATGAGACAATGGCATTGTTTGACTAACACAAAAAATATCCTTTTCATTTAAATTGTCTTAAATGAGACAAGGGTTTTGTTTCGCTAACATAAAATATGTCTTTTTTCGTGTTTTTCAATCTTGTTGCACTTTCATAGGGTACCCTAGGGTTTTAGAGTACACTTTTCTATTATACTCCCTCCGTCCCTTTTTTAGAGTCCGGTATTCCATTTTGGGCTGTTCCTTAATAAGTGTCCATTTTGTAAAGTTAGTGGGTAAAAGTTGGTGCATTGTCTATTTTGTCCCTAAAAGTAGATTCCATTTTGAAAAGTTAGTGAGTAAAAGTGTAATGATGATGGGTAAGTAGGGAAAGTGGAGGAAAAAGTTAATGTGAAAAGTATAATTATGATGTTTTTTTAAAAAGTTGGAATTACGAAGCAGGACAATTAAAAAGAGACGGAGGGAGTAGGATTTTAGCGGTTTAGGCATTTCATAGGGTACCCTAGGGTTTTAGGCACTTTCATATATCGGATACCCTAAGATTTTAGATACTTTCATAGGGTACCTTAGGATTTTAGGCACTTTCATATATAAGGTACCCTAGAGTTCTAAGCGCTTTTAACGCCGGTCATCCTTGGGAGGGGTTTTTTTTGTAAATCCTTGGCAGAATGTTCTTTAGATTTTACGGAAAAATATTTATGTCATTATAGCAAAAACCCTTATAGTATGTCCTCTTACTCAATTTGCCCCCTTTTTGCTTGTGTATCTTGGAGTAAAATGGGATCGATGGATCATTGAGCATACAAGACATCTTCAAGAGATTTCAGTATCTTCTTCAATTTATTTGAGAAAAGCCCTAGGAGGATTCTTTGGCAAGTTAAAGTCCTTTGGTGGATTTTTGGGAGGCCAACGAAAGGCTTGTGAATTCAAGGCAGCGGCGGTCAAGCATTGGGTGAGGTAAACATGGATTCGGCAAGTAGGTCTTAGGCTCGATTGTGAGGATTCAAATCGTAGGGTAAGATTACTTGTAACTACACAATGTTTATAGTATTTGATTCATTCCGGTGATTTTTTTCCGTTTAGGGTTTTCCACGAATATTTTAGTGTTCTTATGTTTATTGCTTTCCGGTGATTGATTGGGTTTATATATTGATTGTCAGTTGATATTGAAAAAGTTCAAAACATAGCAAATATTTATATTCCTAGACGAGCTAGGATTTTTTAGAACTAAACCGGATATTATCTTAACAATTGCCAGAGTTTTAGGCCTTTCGTCTTCTATTGAAGGAGACAAAATCAGGACTTTGTGAGCTTCCCCAACAATATACTCATCTCCGATCCGCACTTCTACAACATCTAATTAATATCCGGCCTTGGTGTAACTGTGCAAGGACCAGAGCCAGTCGACCTAGAAGTGGAACTCATCGATCCTTGTTTGAGGTCGCAAAGCCACAAACTATTTCCAATAAAACTACACCAAATACATAGAGGTCAGGATGCTTGGTGGCCTTGCTTGTTACGAAGCATTCAGGTGCAATGTAACCCAATGTGCCGGCCACGCTTCCAGCCTCTGTGCATGAGGTCTTCTCCTTGTCCAGGGAGACGCCAAAATCTCCGAGTCACGCATTGAAGTAAGGGTCCAACACGCAAACCACGAGCCGTTTCAGCGAATATGTGTCAATTTTTATGACTCCAGTATCTCTTTCCCTTTTCCCTTTTCCCTCATTCAATCATCTATCGCTATTTAACTGCCTCAATTTGAATTGTACACCATTAAAGGTTTAAGTTTTGGGACTTTTTCAGAGCACACTCATCTGGTGGATCTGGTGGACCTTCACCGATAACTAAACCATGCAGAACAAAAGAGTTTCAAAGGAAAAAACAGGGGGAAACACTGTTAGGCATACAGAGTAACAATCAGAATAGTAATTTTAACTTCAAAACAAAATTCAGGAAAAACTGTCAGAGAAAGCCAAATTAATCGAACGAAACCCTTACAATCAAAAGATAATTACTTGCTCATAAACTAAAAAACATCTAGAAACAAAAAGAGAATGTTTCGGGTGAATTGAAGTATTGAATAAAGAAAAAACAGTACCAGAAACTGTCAGATTAAAGCTCTTACCACAAAAGTAGGAACCACGGGAGAACAAGAAGTTTTTAGGCCGGAAATCGCAATCCCCTCTGCCATGTGTTGAAGAATCCAAATCGGTGCCGCCACCATAGTTGATGAGAGTGAACCAGCCCGACCAGGAGGTACGAACATGACGTACACCACAGTAGGAATCAAATGTGGCATAATTGGTAGAAGAAAGAGTACCAAACCGATTGGGTTTGGATCCTTGCGACCGAATTTGATTCCGGCACCCCTGAAAAGGATATAACCACGGGGCGAGGGGATTATCTGTTCATTCTCCCAATAATTCAACTACATGTTTCGTAGGAGATTTGGAACACATAATTGTCAATACGTGTGAGAGGATCCGGATACAATTGTATATATAGCCATTCCATTCATATGGTATGTGTCCGGCCATTACAACTGAGGATGGTTCTATTCATTCTAATTTTCTCTATTTGTAGCATTGTTCTGTCTATCCACCTACGTATTCTCTCCATCTCTCAGTTTTAGTTCACTACGGAAATTCACACAATTTTTTTAGCATAAAAAGAGCACTCCAAATTCCAACATAAATCAATTTCAAGGGTGAACATTGACATTGGCCTAAGCAATTCCAAATGGTGGGCTGAGCACCAATGAAGAAGGACTCAGTATGTACGTATATACCTTCATTCTAATCTTATTTGTCCTATTTAACTCTCAAAGATATTATTTGCAATAAGTCTACAACCACAAGCACTTGCACAAATAACCACACAAAATTCTCACCCATTAAGTGTGAGACCTGTTGGAAAAATTGGCCGCTGCAATCTGAACTGTTGACGAAATCTCCACCAAACCTGTAATACACTACGAGTCACGACTATGTCACTTTCCTAAAGACAGTATTTGCACCCACCAGTTGGTATGCAAAGGGTTACAGCAAATCTGCCTTCAAGATAAATCGAAGCCCGAACTCGAAGTTCTTTCCGTTTTCGTTTGCACTAACGAAACGGACAGAATATTTGCTTGAACGAATATAAGAACCGAGAATCACTGTGTTCTATTTTCTGCAGCAAAACAGAACGCAGAATGAATGCTAGAAAAACATAGAGAGAGATGTAGGAGAAATTCAAATTATATGTGTGTCTACTGGATTTTGACAAGTAGTGGTCTAATTATAGGCCACTACGCACCCATTGAGAATGGGTACGCACCCGATCCAATTTGACCGTTGCCCACGCCGCACGCGCGCGCGTGCATACCGGTAGAGCCGGTATGGTGTGAAACACTATAGGGCTGCACCACACTAGATCATTGTTTATTCATATTAGGAATGTTTCCTAATATATATCACTCCAACATCTCTCAACTATCCAATGTGGGACAAAGCTCACAAATAGGAAAAAACAATCATTCTAAGGAAATAAGAAACTTTTACAAAACCAAAACAAAGACTCCTTTATTTTGAAAATCTCTAACAACCCGCTCACATTGTAGCACAACTGGGTTTCGCTATGTACTCACCTCAATAATTCAAACTAGTCATAATAGAACTTGCTGAGTAGGTTGTTTTAAGTAAAAGATCTGACAAAATTCGAGAAGATGAAACTCAGAGAGAGAAAGTAGAAATTTTTCTCAAAATCATTGTGTTGTTTTTCCATACAGAGAGAGAAGAAACACACCCTTATATACTCTGGAATTGACTCACTCTCATTGGACTACACTCAGAGAACACAGATTGATGACCTGGACAACGGTATACAACTCAACCCAGAACTACAAAAGAATTACAGATTTGCACCATAACAAAAAAAAGAGAAAGAAAACTATTTCTTTTCACTTGCTGCACTCTTCGTAGAAGAATTTGGCTTGTCTGCCGGGACTGCAGAGGTGCAAATATGGACATTGCATAAACGTCCAATTTTACTTAAGAATTTAGGCTAGCAAATATGGACATTTCATAAACACCCTTGATGTTATTGGATGATACTGTTTTTTTACGGGGACCCTAAATAAAATATTTTGAACAATATCATTTTCCAAGTGTTAATATTAAGTAGCCGATTTCATACAACAAATTACGAAAGGCTGAATGGGAAGAGAATAACAAACAAGCAAAGAGTAGAGAGAGGAACCTAACTCTCAATCTCTCTGAAGAGAATGGTGAAACATTTAAAATCTCATAATCAATAAACTTTTTTTTTAAGATTTTATTTGTTACCCATAATTTAGGGATGCTTCATTACTACGATTGTATAAAGGTTAGTAAACAATTTCCATGTAAATTTCAAATTGTAAAAATCCTACAGATAACACTTTTTTGGGTAAAGATTTTCACAAGCAAGAACCATGTCGCCACATTC
>BPLS01030264.1:0-10167 GCA_019656275.1 Rhododendron kiyosumense | reverse complement strand
ATGTGTAATAACTCTGAATTTTATGGAATAAAAAGTTATTTTTATTATTCGAGTTATTTATTTTAATCGTTTGAATTACGTTAATTCTCGAATTTTGCCATAATTGCACTTTGGTCCCTCTAGTTTCAATTCTTTCGCTTTAGTCCTACTTAGCCAGCATAGTTAGCATCCAACTATCCGGTTAGAATAACTAAACCGAAAAGTTCCCTAGTCTTGGCAAAATGACCGTTTTGCCCCTCGTTGGAACTTTTGAACCTTTTGGACCCTAGACTTTATATTTTGATATTCTTTTTCTTTTAATCAATTTGGATTATTTCTTTGACCATTGGACAATAATGGTTAGGGGGATTATTATCCATTGGGTAATAGCACCCCAATTGTTTATATTAAAAAGTAAACTTACTTTATTGTACTTTTTAATTACTTTATTATTTTCTTTGGCCTAATAACTATTATCCATTGGATAATAGATGTTAGGGGAAGATTTGTCCATTGGATAAAGGGGTTAATCTTCCTATGTACCATTAGATCATTTAATTAATTACTTTCCTTAATTTGGGGAAAAGTACTATTACTTTAATCAAAAGTAAATAGTGACCAAAGTACCCTTTAAGTATTCTTTAATGGGATTTTTCCTACTTTTATACATATATATATATATGTGTGTATATATGTATTGTACCTAAGTAGATTATTCTAATGCCTATGGTACCCTATAATTAATTAGTAGTTGGAAGGTGAATCCTAGCCTTTATTCACTTGGATTTGCAAAGTACCCTTGAAACTATTGTTTATTTGATTTTCTTACACCTTGTATGACACATATAGATATATATATATATATATCCTTGCAAGAGAGAGAGAGAGAGAGAGAGAACCCGAGAGAGAGAGAGAGAGAGAGGCCGAGAGAGAGAGAGAGAAGGGAGAGAGGAGAGAGAGGAAGGAGAGAGGGAAGGAGATTTGATGTTGTCTTGCATTGAAATGTGATGTGTACTTCAAATCCTTGAGATATATATCTTCCTAAATCAAATCCTTACACCTTTGTACTCCCATATTTTCCCTAGCAACTTCTCTGTTGGGAAACCGAATCCCCAAGACCCAGTAATGACGCGAACAGATTAGACAACAAAAATAAAAAACCCTACAAGGCGGAATTAGGGTTTTACCACAACTCCCTGCGACACGAACGCTGGTTGAACTTGTTATAGCACGTCTTGCTATAAACCACGATTACTGCTCGATCGTACCTTACGATCTTCTATCGTATTCCCTGCACGTCTAGAACACGAACTGAGTGTGGACTCTTTCGCGATCTGTTTGCTCTCTCTGGGTCTGCCTCTATTTCGTGAATAATAGAAAACGTTATATCTGACCTAGAGAGCATAACGAATATATATAGGGCTACGATAGGGACCTAAGGAGTAATAAGTCTGGGCTCCTAGTGTAAATAAGAAAACCTAATCCCACCAGGATTCTACTTCTTATTTCATTAATTATAATTCATCCCACTACAGAATTATAATTGCACTCCCGTCCTTATCTCAATTATATTACGAGCTCCATGATATTAAATACTTATTAATCTCCCCACGTTAAGATTACAGACACCCGTTGATTAAAAGAAATTACTAACAATCTCCCACTTAATCAACATCTTAACTTGAGACTATCTGCTTAACTTATTCGATATGTCGGATACAAATATCCACCTGCAGGGTTTAACATAATCGAAACTTATAAGCTTACTCAAGGGGTATCATCAATCCCTACTGGGACGTGGATTCCATCAATAATTAATAATTGTCATATACATAATATTGTGACCCAACTCACCGAGACTATTGACCGTATAAAGATCTCACTCTTTAATGAATCAAAGTCAACAACATTAAATATACACCTCTAGGAATTATTTTTGGATTAAGAGCATAAGTATTCATAATAACCATGAGGTTTCAATTGTCTTATAAAGTTAGTATAAAGACAATTACCTCAATGCGGTCCCAGTTCAATACACACAAAGTGTACTAGCACAATGAGTTAGAACTAGACCGTTCCCTGTAGTCAAGACAAACCTACTAAAATATTGTGCTACAGTCCTACCGATGGTGTGTCAAATTCCATCTAAAACTGTGAACCATAACTTATATTCCACAAGAACCGATGATCCAATCTTCTGTGTGTAAGCCGTACTCTACACACTGGATTATCTACTATGTAGAATAAAAGACACGCATGCACAACATACAGAAATATCATGCAAATATTGCCCATAAAAGATTCTCATCAAAAATGGATAAAACTGATTAATAAATAGCAATCCAATATTAATCAATTACACAAAAGCATAACTTTTAGTAAAATTTTCTAACAAACTCCCACTAAGACTCAAAACCATACTGCCATGCATCTCACTCCCATTCCCTCTACGTGACTATCAAAAGTCTTAGCTGGTAAGCTCTTCGTAAAAGGATCGGCCAGGTTGTTCGCCGATGCAATCTTGGTCACAGCAACATCACCTCTCTGTACGATCTCTCGAATCAGATGATACTTACGCTCAATGTGTTTCCCCTTCTTGTGAGTCCTTGGCTCCTTCGAATTAGCAACTGCACCGCTATTGTCACAATAGAGTGTAATGGCTGATTGCACTGAAGGGACCACTTCCAGATCCAACAAAAAGTTTCTAAGCCAAACAGCCTCCTTGGCAGCTTCAGAAGCTGCCACATACTCTGCCTCCATAGTAGAATCAGCAATGCAAGATTGTTTGATACTTCTCCAACTTATGGCTCCACCTCCCAAGGTAAACACATATCCAGAGGTAGACTTTCTGGAATCCCTATCTGACATAAAGTCTGAGTCTGTATACCCATGAGGTACCAGACTATCTGACTGGAACACCAACATATGATCTCTAGTCCTTTTTAGATACTTGAGTATATGTTTCACTGCAGTCCAATGTTCTTGCCCTGGATTAGACTGAAATCTGCTAACCATGCCCACGGCAAAACAAATATCAGGTCTAGTACACAACATAGCATACATAAGGCTTCCTACTGCCGAGGCATAAGGAACTGCCTTCATTTTCTCCATATCTTCTGGTGTTTTAGGACACTGATCCTTGGATAGGTTGATTCCATGTCTAAAAGGGAGGAACCCTTTCTTGGAATCCTGCATGCTAAAACGGGCAAGAATTGCATCGATATAAGTAGCTTGTGATAAACCCAACATCCTATTCTTGCGATCTCGCATAAGCTTAATCCCTAGGATGTGACCGGCTTCTCCCAAGTCCTTCATCTCGAATTGGCCTGATAACCACAGTTTCACTAAAGATAACACTCCCACATCGTTTCCGATGAGCAGGATATCATCGACATATAGAACTAGAAACACCACAACTTTTCCGTTGCGCTTCTTGTACACACATGACTCATCCGGACATTGATCAAAACCAAAAGACTTGATTGCTTGATCAAAACGGATGTTCCAAGATCTAGATGCCTGCTTAAGCCCATAAATGGACTTATTGAGCTTGCACAACATGTGCTCATGACCTTTTGCTATGAATCCATCTGGTTGCACCATATAGATACACTCATCCAGATTTCCATTAAGGAACGCAGTCTTGACATCCATTTGCCAAATCTCGTAATCGAGATGAGCCGCAATGGATAAGAGAATCCGGATGGACTTAAGCATGGCTACTGGCGAAAAAGTTTCCTCATAGTCGATCCCTTCTTTCTGAGTATACCCTTTCGCAACAAGCCTAGCTTTGAAGGTATGCACCTTCTCGTCCGCCCCTCTCTTCTTCTTGTAGATCCACTTGCATCCAATGGGTTTAATCCCTTCAGGTGGTTCTACAAGATCCCAGACCTGATTAGAGTACATAGACTCCTTCTCTGATTTCATAGCCTTTTGCCAAAGTTCCACATCTTTATCTTGAAGTACCTCATTATAGTTACAGGGTTCGGCATGTTGATCATCAGGGATCATTTCGAAAGACTCTCCTAGCAACGTGTACCGACTGGGTGGAACAACAACCCTCCCACTACGACGAGGTACCAATGTGTTAATAGGTGCCTCTACAAATATCTCTTGTGGTGTTTCCTCCTGCACTATTGGTGGTAAAGAAGTAAGTGCCGGTCTCTCTCCTCTCAATTCCTCTAGAACAATTTTACTTCTGGGCTTGTGGTCTATTACATAGTCCTCTTCTAAGAACCGGGCATTAGTGCTAACAATGACCTTCTTATCCGTAGGACTATAAAACATTCCACCTCTCGTTCCTCTAGGGTACCCTACAAACAAGCAAACTTCTGTCCTTGATTCCAATTTATCTGCGTTCCCATTCAGCACATGTGCTGGACTACCCCAAACCCGAACATGCTGCAGACTAGGTTTGCGCCCAGTCCAAAGTTCTGTGGGTGTAGATGGTACTGACTTAGATGGTACCAAGTTAAGAATATACGCTGCTGTTTCTAGTGCATGTCCCCAAAACGAAATTGGTAAATCTGAATAACTCATCATTGATCTTACCATATCCATACGAGTCCTATTCCTCCTCTCTGCTACACCATTTTGTTGTGGCATACCTGGAGCTGACAACTGGGATGTAATCCCTTCAGCTAACAAGTAGTCTCTAAACTCGCCCAAGAGGTATTCACCACCACGATCAGATCGCAATGTCTTGAGACATTTACCCAAACGTTTTTCCGTTTCCGCCCGATACTCTCTGAATTTCTCAAAGCATTCGGACTTATGGCGCATCAAGTAAATGTATCCATACCTTGAGTAATCGTCAATAAAAGTGACAAAGTACTCAAAACCACCTCTAGCTTGGACATTCATAGGCCCACACAAATCAGAGTGAACCAATTCCAACGGCTCTTTGGCTCTATATCCTTTTGCTGAAAAAGGCCTTTTGGTCATCTTACCTTCCAAACAGGATTCACAGACTGGAAATTCCTCAACTTGTAATGAACCTAAAGGTCCATCTCTAACCAGTCTAGAAATCCTATTCAGATTAATATGACCAAGACGTAAGTGCCAAAGATACATTTGGTTCAATTTAGAAGGCTCTTTTCTCTTACATGATAAATTATTGTTGTTATTCAATTCATGCAGTTGCACTGTAGGAAATATAGGATTAATAATGTAGAGATCATCCACCAATGAACCAGAACAGATAAAACGTTTATTTAACTTAATAACTATAGAGTCACTAAAATAAACCGAATATCCATCCTTTATTAACTTAGAAACTGAAACCAAGTTTCTTCTAATAGTAGGAACATAAAGACAATCTCTCAAAATTAAAATCCTATTACTATTAAAATTTAAAAACACATTTCCTACTGCAACTGCTGCCACTCTCGTAGCATTTCCCATATGTAGATAAATCTCCCCATCACTAAGTCTTCTGGTTTCCTGGAACCCCTGCAATGAATTGCAAACATGATTAGTGGCTCCCGTATCTACACACCAGGTATTGGTAGATAACACCGCTAAACATGATTCAACAACTAGTGAAAAAGATTTACCTTGTTTGTTCACTTTATTGAGAAAAACCGGACATTCCTTCTTCCAGTGTCCTTTCTGCTTGCAGTGAAAACACTTACCCGCAGGCTTTTTCACTCCACCTTGAGGCACATGAACTGCCTCCACAACCTTTTTCTGAGATTTGTTCTGCTTCTTCTGGCCTTTCGGCTTAGAAGTAGAAGCCTTCTCTGCCACTAACACTGATGGTGGTTTCTTCACAACCAAAAGACCCTCAGCTGCTTGGAGTTCCTTAAGAAGTTCCGCCAAAGATAAATGCATTTTATTCATAGAATAAGTCAGGCGAAACTGCTTAAAACTCTCAGACTGCAATGAGTTAAGAACGAAATCGATCTGGGTTTCCCCATCAATTTCAGCTCCAAGGATCTCTAGTTCATTAAGAAGAGCTATCATCTTTAGAACATGATCCCTAATTGGGGTCCCTTCAACATGGGTGATGCCCACCAATTCTTTCATAGCAACTAGCCTTGCTGCCCGATTCTGATCCCCAAACATTTCTGTGAGGTTCAGCATCATATCGGAAGCGGTTTCCATAGCTTGATGCTGATGTTGCAATATATTTGACATAGAAGCCAAAATATAACACCGCGCCATCTCATCAGCCTTAACCCAATCTTTATAAGGCTTTGCTTCCTGTTCTGTGGCATTTTCTTCAGGTCTAGGAGGGCAGGCCGTAGATAGCACATATTTGTGGCCCTCAGCAGTTAACACAATATTCAAGTTTCTTTTCCAGTCAACATAGTTTTGTCCAGTAAGTTTATTTTCTTTGAGAATAATTGCAAGTGGATTGACAGAGCCCATTTTTGAATCTGAGAATCAAACAACATAACAATCAATTATGAAGGGCAATAAAAACTTTGAATTTCATTTTAATATTGGTTCCCTCTACCACATGTTAAAAGAAAAACATTGGCAACCCTACACACCGTAAAAAGCATGCTTCGATGGGAAGTCTCTACTCTTTATCATTTGTGTAGATAGGCACAACCTTTTAATTTTACTATCTAGACACTATACCGTGCCAAGCAAAAATTAAATAGCCAATATAGCTTCGGTCCTATAAATAATAATAGTGACTCAGATGGTGAGGATACTATTATTTACAGCTAAGTGTATACCATTACCTAGCCCCATGACCCATTGTTCCGTTATGAATTACCTCAGATGGTGAAGTAATTCACACAACAATTATCATAGACCTATCCTTTAAGGAAGTTTGTACCGATGAGGCCATAATTAATTTTACCCGATGGGGGGGAAGGTTCTAAAACCATCACATAAAATTAATTACATCATCTACAAACTAGTAATGGAGACCGTGGGATTTATAAAAAAATAAACTCCCTCTCCCACTTAGTTATTTAAAAAAAAATTTGTTATGGACTTTTGGATTAATTGGGAAGATCACCTACCATTAGTCGAATTTGTGTACAACAATAGCTACCAATCTAGCATCGAGATGGCGCCGCATGAAACTTTGTACGGGAGACTGTGCCGATCACCCGTTTGTTGGACCAAGTTGGGCGAGGCTACGTTAGTTGGGCCTGATTTGATCAAAGAAACCTCCGATAGCATGAGAGCGATCTGCCAACGTCTTCTTAAAGCACAAAAAAGAACCACCGAGCAAGTCAAAGTAATTCATCAACAGTTGTTAACCGCACAGAGTAGATAGAAGAGTTATGCCGATCGTCGTCGCCGGCCGTTATCATTTGAAGCGGGGGATCATGTGTTCCTTAAGGTGTCGCCGCGTTGGAGATTGTCTTGTTTTGGGCAAAAGGGCAAGCTTTCACCGCGTTTTATCGAGCTATTTGATATCATCGAGAAGATTGGGGAAGTGGCATATCGATTAGCATTGCCACAGAGGTTATCGGATGTTCATGATGTGTGCCACGTGTCGATGTTGCGAAAGTACGAGCCAGATCCGTCACACGTTCTAGAGTGGTCCGAATTAGAATTGGAAGCCGATGCATCTTACGGAGAGGAGCCGATACGTATCCTAGACTCGCGTGAGCAAGTTTTGAGGGGTAAGACCATACCGTTAGTGCGAGTTCTTTGGAGTACCCTCGAAAAGGAAGAATCAATGTGGGAGAGGGAAGACGAAGTTAGAGAGAAGTACCTACAATTGTTCCCGAATTAACCAATGTGAGTTCTAAGTTCTGAATTTATGGTTGTTAGCTTGTTATTCGGTCCTATGTATTGTGGCATGAGCAGGATTATTTGATGCATGATCTAAATTGGCTTGAGTTATAAATTTCAGGACGAAATTTCTTTAAGAAGGATAGAATGTAGGCATCCGTAAATTATTACAATTTCATAAATCATTTAAATACGCAAAGGAATGGTATTATTAATTGTGCATTTATTTGTGGGGTGTACGGATGTATGTTTATTGTTATGTATCGAACTCTCGGAGAATAGTAAAATGTAAATTTTGATGTTATAATGTTGTTTGAAGGTGCTGGTATCAAGTTGGGTTCATTCCGAAGTCCGTTAAGAATTTTCACTTTTCTGCCTAGCCAGTACTGGTACTGGTTGTTGCCTAGTATCGGTAACCACTGTCCAGACCTTGATCAAATTGACATCTTGAAGGCTCCAGTATCGGTAGTGGGAGTCGCCCAGTACTGGTACCCGTTGCGTTTTCTGCAATTTTTAGCACGCTTTATGGACTTATATAAATACCATTTTTTTGTCATCTCTCACTCCCAAACCCACGAAACACACCTAGAAACACCCCCTTTCACTCACCCCACTCCAATCTCACCCAAAACCTTTGATTTCAACCTCAAATCTCCAAGATCCAAGGGTTTTCTTCCTCAAAATCACAAGATTCTTGCATTTGGTGAACCAATGGTGAGTTTTGTGTTCTTGCTCTCACTTCTTGAAGCTCTATCATGTTTTTCTCTCTCTCCTCTCGATTATTTGTTGATCTTTGCTTGTTATTCATGTTTTTGGGCATTATTTGCTCTAGATCTTGTATCCAAGCTTGGATGAAACTTGTCTTTGAAGGTTCAAGCTTATTGCTCTTGGTGGACCTAAGGTTTTGCTCAAAACCCATCTAGGTAGGAATTTCTCTCTTCCTCTACATGTTTTGCAGTGACTATATGTGATTTAGGCGTCTATTTGCTATATATGGTCGAATAGAATGTTTTATGGCTTGAGGATTGCATATTCTTTGAAAGTAGTATTGTGGACTTGAATGTTGTGATTCATGAGCTATGTGTGACGTATTTAATAGTGTTTGGTCATGTGTGGAATGAGTTTATGGTATCGGTGTTAGTTGTGATGATAGGGTGGTTGTCGATGTGAAGTGATTGTGGAGTAAATTGTGTCACAAAGGGTGGAAACAAAATTTCGCAAGGGGTGGAGTATATTGTGTCGCAAAGGGTGGAAACACAATTTTGCAAGGGGTGGAGTATATTGTAACGCAATGAGTGGAAATACAAATTCACAAGGGGTGGAGGTTTATTGGAAAAAATGTGTGTGTATGCGTGTGCATGTGTGTATGCGTGTGCATGTGTGTATATGTGTACGAGAATGTTATGATACTCGTAAAGGGTGTTGACGTACATTCGTTTGGATTTGACATTTAATTTAATCTGCTGTATTCATGCTCATCATCTCATTAAAAATAGATTTTGTAGAGCCTATTGGGCTAGTGTAGCTCAGCAAAATCCTTCTTTTCATGTTCGAATGCAGGGTAATAGGTTGCATGACATGGTGTATTTGGAAACAAAGACTTTTGGAAGCTAACATAACTTAGTTACTCATCCATCTTTGTATTAGTCTATTCTTGGATAGAGATGGTATTGTAACTTGTAAGGTCCATATTTCGTGGTGTGTCTTATTTGGCAATTTCATGACAAAACACATATTGGTGTGTATCCCATAATATCAAGTTGTAATTTATATTTTATTTATTCCTAGAGTGTCTGTTTAGGGAGTGGAAGAAATTTTGCTATGTAATTAAGAGTGAGCATATTAGGCGGATAAATAGGAAAGATTTGATTGCGCGTGAGAAATGAAACCGCTAGAAATGGAAAGATAGAGGAAGGCGGATCATTTGCTGGGTGACTAACAAATTCATGAGATTGACTTTCCAATTGATTGGCACATTTAGTGGCAGCCTCTCAATTTACGTTGAAAAAGATTGCATGCAGGACTTCATATAAAAGGTAAAGGGTTATGCTCTAAAAGGGGGTGAAGATATTGAGAAAAAGAAAAACAGTAGGGTTGCCCCTTCATATAAAAGGTAAGGACTTCATATAAAACCATTGTTGAGCCACCACTTTTGAGGGATATAAATTTGAAGTGGTTTGGTACTTTGAGTCTTGGAGTACAATGAGATCTTCGATCATTGATGTACAATGACAACTCCAAGAAGTTTATACATCTTTGATTCAACTATATGAATCATCTTCCATTTGGATTCTGGAAGTATCTCGGAAGGCATAAGCGATTTAAGGCAATGGCAGTCAAGTACTGGGTGCAGTGAACAAGTGATTCGGCAATCAACCTTGGTCAACTGAGAGTGATTCTAGGTTGTAAGTATAGGTTTGTTTGTAACCGTGCAATGTGTAATAACTCTGAATTTTATGGAATAAAAAGTTATTTTTATTA
>BPLS01030263.1:0-43433 GCA_019656275.1 Rhododendron kiyosumense | reverse complement strand
AGTTATTTTATTATTCGAGTTATTAATTTTAATTGCTTAAATTACGTTAATTCTTGAATTTTGCCATAATTGCACTTTGGTCCCTCAAGTTTCAATTATTTCACTTTAGTCCTACTTAGCAAGCCTAGGTAGCATCTAACTACCCGGTTAGAGTAACTAAACCGAAAAGTTACCTAGTCTTGGCAAAATGACTGTTTTGCCCCTCGTTGGAACTTTTGACCCTTTTGAACCCTAGACTTTATATTTTGATATTCTTTTTTTTTAATCAATTTGGATTATTTCTTTGATATTTTGATATTCTATTACCCAATGAATAATAGTTTCCCTAACCATTATTGTCCAATGGACAAAGAAATAAACTAATTTGATTAAAAGAAAAAGAATATAAAAATTTAAAGTCTAGGGTTCAAAAGGGTCAAAAGTTCCAATAAGGGGCAAAATGGTCATTTTGCCAAGACTAGGTGACTTTTCAGTTTAGTTACTCTAACCGGATGGTTAGATGCTAACAAGGCTTGCTAAGTAGGACTAAAGTGCAAGAAATGAAACTTGAGGGGCCAAAGTGCAATTATGACAATTTACAAGAATTAAAGTAATTCAATCAATTAAAATTAATAACTCGAATAATAAAAATAACTTTTTATTTATTAAAATTCAGAGTTATTACAACCTATCCCCTTAAACAATTTCGTCCTCGAAATTAGGTGCACGCTAGGATTCAAACAGGTGAGGGTAATTCATTCTCATGGTTTCTTCTCTTTCCCAAGTTGTCTCTCCTGCTTCACGATGCTTCCATAAAACTCGAACCAACTTGATTGTCTTGTTACGGATAGTCTTCTCACTTCGGTCTTGAATCTCTATCGGTTCTTCCTCGTACGTTGCGTCTTCTTCGATGGAAATATCCTCCCAGTTGATAACATGAGTGGGCAATGCTAGATATTTGCGAAGCATGGACACATGAAACACGTTATGCACTCGATCCAGCTGGGGTGGTAATGCCAAGCGATAAGCAACTTTCCCAATCTTCTCCATAATGTCGAATGGTCCAATGTAGCGCGGGGACAGTTTTCCTTTCTTTCCAAATCTGATGACTCCTTTCTTTGGTCGGATCTTCAGGAACACATGATCTCCTACGGCGAAAGACAAGGGTCGGCTCCTTTTATCCGCATAACTCTTCTGTCGGCTTTGAGCAGTCTGGATCCTTTGCCGGATGGTCTTGATCTTCTCCGTAGTATCTCGCACTATGTCGGGCCCGATCAATCCTGTCTCTCCAGCATCCGTCCAGCAGACTGGCGATCGACAGGGTCGACCGTATAGAGCTTCGTATGGTGCCATTCTGATGCTTGCTTGATAACTGTTGTTGTAGGCAAACTCTACCAATGATAAGTGTTGCTCCCAGCTCCCAGAGAAATCCAAAGCGTAAGCTCTCAGCATATCCTCCAGAGTTTGAATAGTCCTCTCCGTTTGTCTGTCTGTTTGAGGGTGAAAGACCGTGCTAAGCCTTACGTCCGTTCCCAAAGCTCTCTGCAATCCTTTCCAAAAATGTGACACAAAACGTGGGTCTCTGTCAGACACTATTGAGATCGGTACTCCATGAAGGCGTACGATTTCTCGAATGTACAGCATGCTTAGTTGCTTCACGTTTTCCGTCATCTTGACAGGCAGAAAGTGTGCAGACTTGGTGAGTCGATCCACAATCACCCAGATAGCAGTATTGGACTTGGCAGATCTTGGTAACCCAGTGACGAAGTCCATTGAGATGTGCTCCCACTTCCAAGTCGGTATTGGCAAGGGTTGAAGGTCTCCTCCAGGTTTCTGATGCTCGGCCTTGACTTGTTGACATACCAAACAGGTGGACACAAACTGTGCTTCATCCTTCTTCATTCCTTCCCACCAGTACGTTCTTCGCAGGTCATGATACATCTTTGTACCACCAGGGTGAACTGCAAAGTTCGAATGGTGAGCTTCTCGGAGTACGCTTTCTCGAAGGGTTCCAACATTAGGCACGAATACCTTTCCCTTGAATTTCAGACTGTTATTCTCTTCGATTGTCCATCCTGGCACCGCCTTTCATTCTCGGATTCGATGCCGGACGAATTCACAAGTCTGCTCGAAGGTTTGGGCTAGCAAGACTTCCTGATGAAGTGCTGGCTCTGCAATTAAAGCGTACAATCGAGCGTTCCCATTTTCTGATGATGGCAGCAAGTTGAACTCGTTGAGAGTATCAACCATTTCCCATTCCTTGATGGCAGTCTTGGCTTTCTGTGCCCTTTCCTTTCGACTTAGGGCGTCAGCTACCACGTTAGCCTTGCCGGGATGATACTGCATGGTAAACTTGTAGTCTTCCAAATACTCCATCCATCGACGTTGCCTCAAGTTCAACTCCTTCTGAGTGAAAAGGTACTTGAGACTCTTGTGGTCAGTAAAAACTTCGAATTGTTCTCCCCACAGATAGTAACGCCACGACTTGAGAGCGAATACTACTGCAGCCAATTCAAAGCCATGAGTGGGGTAGTTCTTCTCGTGCGGTCGGAGTTGTCGAGATCCGTAAGCTACGACCTTTCCATTCTGCATCAGCACACATCCTAAGCCATCTCTTGACGCATCACAATAGACAATGTAATCGATACCACGCTAAGGAATGATAAGAATCGGTGCGCTGGTCAGTCTCTTCTTCAACTCTTGGAAAGATCTCTCACAGGCTTCATTCCAATCCAGCTTTACTCCTTTCTGAGTTAGCCTGGTCATTGGCTTAGCTAAGATGGAGAAGTCTGGTATGAACCTTCGGTAATAACCAGCCAATCCTAGAAAACTTTTGATCTCAAACACAGAGGTCGGCTGTTTCCATTTCAGCACTGCTTCGACCTTGCTTTCATCCACAGCGATTCCTTCCTTGGATACTACATGCCCCAAGAACTTAACCACTTCAAGCCAAAACTCGCATTTACTGGCCTTGGCGTACAGTTGGTTATCTCGGAGTATTTGTAGTGCCTTCCTAAGATGCTCTTCGTGCTCCTCCTTGCTGGCAGAGTATATCAAGATGTTGTCAATGAACACCACTACAAACTTGTCTAAGTAGGGTTGAAAGATCTTATTCATGAGACACATGAATACTGCTGGAGCATTGGTCAGTCCAAACGGCATTACTACAAACTCGTAGTGGCCATATCTAGTTCGGAAAGCCGTCTTGGCGATATCCTCATCTCGAATCCTCAACTGATGATAGCCTGACCGGAGATCGATTTTGGAAAAGCAAGTTGCTCCCCTCAATTGATCAAACAGGCCATCTATCCTAGGCAACGGATATCGGTTCTTGATCGTGACTTGATTCAGCTTCCTATAGTCGATACACAGCCTAAGTGTTCCTTCCTTCTTCTTTACGAACAAAGCTGGCGCTCCCCAAGGCGATGTGCTTGGCCTAATGAATCCTTTGTCCAGCAGTTCTTGCAACTGAGTCTTAAGCTCCCTCAATTCGGCAGGGGCCATTCGGTACGGGGCCATGGAAATTGGAGCTGTTCCAGGCTGCAGTTCTATGGAGAAATCTATCTCCCTTTGAGGTGGTAAACCAGAAAGTTCTTCTGGGAAAACATCGGCGTATTCGCACACGATGTGGGGCAATCCCAGTTCCATCTTGTCGGTTTCTTCCATTTGGAGACTGGCTAGCCATCCAAATAGTTGATTCTGCCACCTAGATCTCCTCGTCATCGAACTCGTCGTTTCTCTATCCCCCTTAAAACGGAAATGAGTCCCTTCTGGGATGTAAGCCGTCACAGTCTTCTGGTGACAATCGACGACTGCTCGATGAGCTGATAGCCAATCCATTCCAAGGATAACGTCGAAATCTGCCATGTTGATTACTCGGAGGTCGCAGGTAAGACGTAGATTTGCTATTTCTATCTCGCACCCTCTACACATTAGACTAACAGCTATACTCCCCCCCAATGGCGATATTACCCTTGTACTCTTACTTAGGGGTTCTGTTTCTAGTGCTAGAGCAGTTAAACAAGCAGTAGATATAAATGAATGCGATGCACCAGAGTCAAACAAAGCTTGTACGCAAGTACTATATAGCAGTAGCGTACCTTGGATCACAGAAGGATCCGGCTCTTGTTCCTCGGTTTGCAGCGCAAAGATATGCCTTCCAGCGCCTTGTTGAGCTCCCATGGGCTGCTTCCCCTTGTTCTGCCCGTTCTGCTGCTGGGCGGAACCTCCAGGGTTTTGCTTCACAAAGCTGGCCTGCCCGGGCTGCTGAGCCTTCTGGTTTCCGAAGCTTCCGCTCTTCTCTTTCGGAGGCTGGGGGCACTCACGCTTGTAGTGACCCATAGCTTGGCAGTTGAAGCACTGCACAAATGCCTTGTTTTGGCCAAACCTCTGCGAGTCACCACGTCCTGGCGCAGTGTTCTTGCAAGTTTGATTGCCTTGACCCAGAGCCAAGGTTTTGGTAGGGTAGGGTCCACGGTTGCTGTTGTTGGAGGTCTGAGTTCGGATAGGTCCGCCAACATTGCCGGTTGCCTTCCTCCAGCGGGTCTTGAAATCGTTCTCCTCGCTCTCTAGGCGAAGAGCACACTGTACCACACCAGAATGGTAGGGAAAGCCTGAGCAACCACAGCTCTTCTAGTTGTCGTTAGCCCCCACTCGAATCTCCTCGCCTTCTTGTCCTCGGTTGCAACGGCATCCGGGGCATAGCGGGACAACTCTTCGAACTTGGCCGCGTACTGAGTCACGGTCATAGTTCCTTGCTTCAGATTGTTGAATTCTTGTTCCTTAGCCAAGCGAATAGGCGTCGGGAGGTATTTGTCGAGAAACAACGTCTCGAACTGAGCAAACGTCATGGTAGCCACGTCATGCGTTGCCTCCATTAGCTCCCACCAATAGCGGGCTTCTCCTTTTAGCTGGTATGTGGCTAGGGCCACACGGTCTCCAGCACGAGTGATTTTCAAGGTGTCCATGATCACCTTGACTTCCTTAAGCCATGCTTCAGCCACGGTCGGGTTGGTATCACCGTTGAAAGTCGGAGGTCGACGCTTGCAGAACTCGTTCATCGCACGGGTTCGAGTCATAGGTCCATCATTCGGGTTTGGGTTTTGACGGGCAGCGTTCAGAGCAGTCACAAGTGCTTACATGACTTGTGCGAGGTCAGGGTTGGGGTTAGGGTTAGAAGAATCGCTGGTCTCATACCCTAGTCCACTGCGTCGGTTCACCATCTACGAGTGAAAATTGAAAAGGGGAAGGTTTAGTTTTTAGCTAAACTATTTTCTTTGCTCAAAATGAGAAACAATCAATAGAGTAATACGCAACAATATTCTTAAAAACAACAAGCTGTTCATAGATAAGCAGAAAGTTACAAGTACAAAGCATCGAGTTCTACTATAAAACAACATACTAAACAAACTTCCTACTACAAGCTGCGATAATCTTACACGACCAACCTACACATCATACTACTTGGTTCTTCTAGCATAAGTGCTTGAAAGGCAACTCAAGCTTTCGGAACCTTATTCCAATAATACTCCTACTCTACTAACTAGGTGGAACAACTCCAAAGAACTCCCTCAGCTGAATCTTCCACTCCCTCTCCCTCTTCTCTAGCCAACGCTCTCCATCACTGCGAATCTTTTCCACAAGCTCTCAGAGGTGCGGATCCTGAGGATCGATGTCCTCAATGGTGTCAGGTGGGAGCACAACTATCTCGAAGAGCTGCTCGTCAGTCTCGGGGTCACAAATCCCTAGGTGAGGTATCGGTGTGAGACTCTCGGGAGTAAGTAGTGCCTTGTAGTACAGGAGATTGGCCACGGTGTACTCGGCAAAGTAATAGCTATCCATATCTACAATAAGGAAAGTTATATATTAGACTTAACAGTGGAAGGCGGAAATCACGCGTAACAAGTACATGTAAGCATAACAGAGATCACAATAGATAAAACATAAGTCTTATATTACTTAAAGCAACAAGTACATCATAAACGGATTACAGGCTAACGCTTCCTACATCATACTACATACAAAAGATCCTATCCCATTCTGCTTACAACAAAAGTTCCTACTACTTGCTAGGCTTGCTAGGTAGTCTAGAAAAGGTGAGGGAACTCAATCCTACAAGCTCCTATATCGTCCTCGAAAGGTGGTGGCGGCACGTCTTCAGAGTCGGCAGGTATGTCCATGTAGTCGGGCATAACTAGCGCAGGTGGTATCACTCCAAAGTCAATGTTTTCTTCATCATCGGAATCCCATCCCATTGGTCCTCCAAATTCCTCGGGGTCTTCGTCCTCGGAATCGTCGTCGTCAGATGGCAAGTCGGGGTTCGGCAAGTTCATCAAATGCTCCCAATCAGCTGCGTTGAGTGGCGGGTCATTGAATTCCTCGGGATCGTCTTCCTCGGGGTCTTCCTCTTCAGGGTCCTCTTCGACTTCCATGTTGTTGGGAGGTGCTACCATCATTGGTACGGCATTGATAGGTTCGGCATTGATTGGTTCAATTGGAAGGTGTACGTTGTCGGGAGGTACGAGTTGAACGATGACAGGTACGGCATCAACCATGTCTTCCTCTTCCTCATTGATGGGACGGACAAGGGCGCCATGCTCTTGGTAGAAGTCGAAGGTGTAAGGGAAGGCATACGAGAAATAGGGATCCTCCACGAGTTGATGTGTCATGGACATCACGGTGCTTGCAAGTCGATGAGATTCGGCTAGAAGGTTGACTTGATAAAGGTTTAGAGGATCCATCTACAATAAAGGAAATTATCTATTAGACTTATGAATAAGGCATAACAACACAGTTTTATTCATAGCATAACTTGAAAATACAACTTAGCTTAGTGGAAATCCTATTTCTTAACATCCTATACAACGGTTAGGAAATTTTATTTAGGGTGCTCTTCCTAGTCTTCTTCGATCTTCAAGCTTCCTCAATTTGCGGGGTTTCCTTCCATGGCGTCTTCGTTGTCGATGGTTTTTCCTTCTTCGTTTTCGGTGGGTGGCATTAGAAGTAGGAAACCAAAGTACTCATAGAATGAGCTTAGGAGAGGAAACATGTGGGGAAACCAAGGGTCTTTCTCGACGGGAATGGGAGTATTCCTTTGAACTCTAATGAAATCAAGTTGCTCCGCACGCATGTCGGCAATGAAGTTGGGGTCCCCCAATTGCTGGGCTGATATCCTTTCTAAGATAAAGTCTTCGATTGACAGATCGGTCGGGGTTTCCATCTATAAGAAAATTTCGTTAGTAACGTTTTGAAAATATATAGTTTTTTGCAAAAATCATAAGGGAAAACTTTTCAGATTTCTACGTTCCACATTCGATCCTTGATTTAAGTCATCATCCAATTGTTCGGGAATTCCCAGCTCGGCGGTACTGCCAATTTCCGCGCCTTGCTTCAATCCGAAGATTGTTTTGACAGAATTCCACCCAATTTGGGACGGTAAACTTGAAAATCAATTCACGTTTGTGCAACGGGCAAAACTAGCTTAAGGTTCTACATGGTTCTACCCATTCTACCCACGGCCGAGGTTTTGAACCTAAAGCTCTGATACCAAGCTATAACACCCCTAATTTTAGGTACGTTAAGGAAATAAATTTATTACAGAAATAAGCGAGTCACTGCTCATTATTACAAAATGGCTCTCATAGGAGCATTTGAAATTCAAAGACAACAAAAAGGAAACTAGGAAGTCCTATTCTACGGCTCCTCTTGTTCCTCCAACCTAGCGAGTTCTTCGGCTCCGTATGCCTCCAAGGTGAATAGATCGCCCTGTTCGTCTATCAAGTCTGACATATTATACCGGCGTCGCCACCCATATAATATGCCAGGGTCACCAAAAAGGCAACACCATGAGCTACGAAAGCTCAATAGTACAATCCTACTACTAACATCGATTTTCACATGATAAGTACATAAACAGGGAATAAAAGACAATAATGCTAACACGTTAACATTCGCTTGTAACTACCGTTGGCGTTTGACTCATCGTTAACCTTTTCATTGTTACCCTTTTCAAAAACACCTTTTTAACTCACCCAACCTCGATTCCGCCGTTCCGGGCTCTCGAGTATCCTCACAATGGTTTCGCCGCACCGGGTTCCCATTGGCACACATTGCATTGGCTCCGTAATGCGGATAACCAAGCCATATACACCCAACCTCGATTCCGGACTCTCGAGTATCCTCACAATGGTTCCGCCGCACCGGGTTCCCATTGGCACACACACACACTTACGTAATACCCTTGAAATAGTCATTACGTAGTTTCGAAGATATTTTCCAACCCGGAAAACACAACAACCTTGTTAAACACACCCTAGGTGCCATGTTTCTAACTTTCTTGGTTTTCGTGTCACGTTCTCATGCAAGACTCCGCGTGTAAGACTTTTACATACAGCATGCATTCATTCCAACTTTGAAATAGTATAATAAGAACATCTAAGTCACATAGCATGCTTGAATACCATAAACAACATAATCATGCATTTTTACTTTTCAATCAACGATCAAAGTCACTTTTAAACTTTAAGAAAGTAAGTAGAGGTTCACATAGTAAGATTACAACTACTTTAGAAAAATAAAGTAAGCATTTGAAAATTAGGTAAGGATCACTACCGTTCTCCTAGGCGGTGGTTTGGACGTCGGTTGAATTTCGGCAGCGTAACGGCCCTCCGATTGCTTCGAAAGGAAAAGTTTTGGAATACTTTTTCTAGAAACAACTTCCTAACTACTATTACACTACTTTTAAGATCGTTGGGTGGTTTTGGAAGTGATTTAGTGGTTTTGCTCAAGAACTCTCAAGAACAAAGTAAGCTTTGAACTTAGAACAAAGAAACTTGGAATTCTAGAGAGAAGGAGGAGCTAATTACTTTGAGGTGTGATTTTCAAGTGAAGAGTGGCTCTCTATTTATAGGCAAAGGGTGCCCCCTCCCCCAAGATGGCCGGCCCTCTCTCTCTCTCAATTCCCCAAATTTTTAATTCAAAACAAATCCAACTTTGATGGCAAAATCAAAGGAAAATCCTAGGTTTGCATGGCTATGGTGTACCTTAGTGAGATTCTTGAATCAAATGGATGGTTGAGATGGGAATGGTACATGATCAAAGGGTTGAGAAGTTGCAAGGTGTATATTGGAGTACAATAGAGTTAGGATTTTGTGTGGAAGAAAAGAAATCTCAAGGATTTGAAGTACAACCAAAAATCAAGCCAAGATTCAAATCAAATCTCCCACCTTCTCTCCTTCCTCTCTCTCTCCTCTCCCTCCTCTCTCTCTCTCTCTCTCTCTCTCGGCCTTCTCTCTCTCTCACTCTCTCTCTCTCTTGCAAGGTACACTACATATATATACATGCATATATGTGTCATAACTTGGAAGAAAATTCAATAAACAAATATTTCCTTGGTACTTTTGAAATTCAAGAAGATTTAAGGCTAGGATTTCTTACCAACTCAATAAATAAGCCTAGGGTACAATAGGAAATATAATATGCAAATAGGTACTAATATATATATACACACATATATATATATATATATATACACAATGGTGGTTGAAAATCCCAATAAAGAATAATAAAAGGGTACTTTTGTAACTATGCACTTTTGATTAAAATAATAGTACTTTCCCATGTGATTAAAGAAAATGATTAATTTAATGATCCAATAGTACTTGAAAGATTTACTCTATTGTCCAATGGATAAAACTTCCCCTGTAATAACTCTGAATTTTATGGAATAAAAAGTTATTTTATTATTCGAGTTATTAATTTTAATTGCTTAAATTACGTAAGTGTGTGTGCGTGCCAATGGGAACCCGGTGCGGCTGAACCATTGTGAGGATACTCGAGATACCGGAACAGCGGAATCGAGGTTGGGTGAGTTAAAAAGGTGTTTTTGATAAAGTGAAATAATGAAAAGGTTAACGATGAGTCAAACGCCAACGGTAGTTACAAGCGAATGTAACCATGTTAGCGTTATTGTCTTTATTCCCTGCTTATGTACTTATCATGTGGAAATCGATGTTCGTAAAGTAGGATCATACTATTGGGCTTTAGTAGCTCATGGTGTTGCCTTTGTGGTAACCGTGGCATATTATATGGGTGGCGACGCCGGTATAATATGTCAGATTTGATAGACGAACAGGGCGATCTATTCACCTTGGAGGCGTACGGAGCCGAAGAACTCGCTAGGCTGGAGGAGCAAGAGGAGCCGTAGTATAGGACCTCGTAGTTTCCTTTTTATTGTCTTTTGAACTTCAAATGCTCCTATGTCAGCCGTTTTGTAATAATGAGCAGTGACTCGATATTTCTGTAATAAATTTCTTTCATTAACGTACCTAAAATTTAGGGGCGTTACATCCCCTAACATCTATTATCCAATGGATAATAGCTATTAGGCCACTTTTAATATTAAAATAATCAAAAAGTACTTTAAAGTAAGTATACTTTTTAATATAAACAAATGGGATTCTATTACCCAATGAATAATAGTTTCCCTAACCATTATTGTCCAATGGACAAAGAAATAAACTAATTTGATTAAAAGAAAAAGAATATAAAAATTTAAAGTCTAGGGTTCAAAAGGGTCAAAAGTTCCAATGAGGGGCAAAATGGTCATTTTGCCAAGACTAGGGGACTTTTCAGTTTAGTTACTCTAACTGGATGGTTAGATGCTAACAAGGCTTGCTAAGTAGGACTAAAGTGCAAGAAATGAAACTTGAGGGGCCAAAGTGCAATTATGACAATTTACAAGAATTAAAGTAATTCAATCAATTAAAATTAATAACTCGAATAATAAAAATAACTTTTTATTTATTAAAATTCAGAGTTATTACAGATTTGGTATATGAAAATGATGACACGGTCTACGATCAGTCGCGTAGGAGAAACACAGAAAATCATGGACACCAACGTTAGTTTAGATAGTGAATGTGGATGTGTCATTGTTAACTGTTTTGTTAAATATGTATGTACTATGTGGAATCGTTAACTTTATGATCTATTGTTTGTAAGTTAAGGTTAGTGGGTATAGATTATTCTATTGAGCTTTTGTAGCTCATGGTGTTACCTTTGGTCACCTTAACATATTATATTGGTAGCGACGCTGCTATAATATGTCAGACCTTGTAGATGAACCAGGTGAATTCTATACCTTGGAGGCTTTCGGAGCTGAGGAGCTGGCTAGGATGGAGGAGCAGGTGAAGCAGTAGATAGGAACCCTAGTTTCCCTTTCCGTGTTTAATAAAAGTACTCTTATGGGAGTTATGATGTAATAATGAGACAAGCTCTATTTAAAGTTTTCAATAAAAATGTTTATTTAACGTTCTCAAAATTAGGGGCGTTACAACATGGTATCAGAGCACCGCCTTGGGCAAAGTGGTAGGTAGGATGCGCTCTGCTGCCATGGACCCCAAGGGAGGTTGCTGGGCTTGTACAACAAGGACATTGCATCGCTAAAGGGGGTAGATTGTGACACCCCACTTTTCGGTGGTCGGTGGTACTGCAGGATAACAGGCTCCGTCCGGATGGGAGGGGGCAAGTCATGATTTATAAGAAAAGATTCCTCCTACTTGTATAAGGCCTTTTAAAGCCATCAGGGTGGGCCAAAGCGTATTGGAACTGCACAGTTAAGCATGCTCATCCTGGGGTAGTCTAGCGATGGGTGACCTATTGGGAAGTCTATGGGCTTTGGGCATTCAGAACGGACAATATTGCACAAAAATGGAGCGGGTCGTTATAGTAGACTTGTGAAGTGAAATACCACATTGCTTAGGTATTAAAGTAATAAAACGAATATAAGCGTAAGGGAACCCTAACTTTAATAGCTAGCTTTTGGAGTTGAATTTTACCCAAGACCGTGTAACATGGCATCAGAGTTGGGTATCCCAATGATGGGTAGGGTGCGTGTCCCTGGCCTGCACACGACATGTGCTGTCGAGTGAGCACGCTGGGCGTAAGGGAGGGTGTGAAGTTAAGTCCCACATTGCTTGGGTATTAAAGTAATATGAAGAATGTAAGCGTGAGGGTACCATCACTTCAGTAGCTAGCTTTTGGGGTTAAGTTCTACTCAATACCGTGTAACAAGATCATCTAAAAAAGAAAATGAGCTTTATTGAATATCAACACTTATTTGAACAAATAACAGTTTTTTTTTACAAATAGAGAGTCTAGTTGTGACCTTCCTTTTCTAAAAGACAAACTTGACTCAATCATTCTTATAGGTTTGTGAATCACGCAGTAGGTAGTTAACGTGTGAATCCATGTGACCTGGAGAGGTGCAATTAGTTAATGATTAGGAAAGAGAAGAAAGGAGTGATCTAGCTAGGTGAAGGAAGAAGCAGGAGTACAGAAGAGACAAAGGCAGAGTGTTCTTGTCTTATTCGTGTGAGGTATGGGCAGATTTCCCTAGATGGATTGGGCGCAGTTACTCCTTGGAAGAATGTTCTCCTTCCTAGTGCCCACCACTTTCTCTCTCTAGGAAAAAGCTGTCTCTCTCAAGTCAGAGGGAATGTCTGGTAATTATAGGTACTTGGGCCATGGTTAGGCCAAGTATGGCACAATAAAATCTTGACAGGTGTCCCTTGTGTACCTCTAGGTTGTGGGGGTGATGTCACCTTGTGCGAGCACAACTTGTGGGCATGCCCAACACGCGATGGTCCTTCTCTCTAGCCACCAAACCACTAGATCCCCCTTACTTCCTATGGGAGCAGGGTCGCGACCCTACCATGATCGCGTTTTGACAAGGCCCTTTTGACAGGACCCTGCTGCCACCTTCGCTGATGGGACTCTGTCGCTAACTTTGCTGATGGGACCTTGTTGCTACCTTCTGCTGATGGGTCCCTGTCACTACCTTCGCTGATGGGACCCTATCGCTGCCTTCGCTGATGGGACCCTCTTGCTACCCTGCCTGGTCGCGGGCTTGCTTCTAGTGTCGCGAGTGATTCTCGTAGGTTTTTTTGCCTTCGCAAGCCTGTTTGGCCTCATGGGGGCCCATCTTGGTGCCTTGCTGCACCAGCCCTTCTTTTGAGTGATGATCGCTAGCCACGTGTCTCTTTCATGAACATTCTATGCGTCATTTTATGGTTGGCTAGTCAAACTTCTTTTGGGTCAACAATCATAATTTTGACCACACCTCCAATTTGATGTAGGTTCGTGAATCTCACAGTAGGTAGCAGTTGTGTGAATCTATATGAGCTTGAGAGGTTCAATTGAGTGATGATTAGAAAAGGGAAGAGATGAGTGATCTAGCGAGGTGAAGGAAGAAACATGAGTGTAGACGAGACAAAGGAAGCATGTCCCTGTCTTTTCCACGTAAGGTATGGGTAGCTTTCCTGAGATGGATTAGGCGCGGTCACTGCTTAAAAAAATGTTCCCTTTCTTAGTGCCCATCACTTTCTTTCTCTAGGAAAAAGGTGTCTTTCTTAAGTCAAAGGGAATGTCTGGTATTTATAGGTACTAGAGCTATGGTTAGGCCCAGGATGGCCTAGTAAAATCCTAACACGTGTCCCTTCCATACCTTCAGGTCGCGGGGGTGACATCACCTCACATGAGCACAACTTGCGAGCACGCCCTTCTCGCGATGGTCCTTCAACCTAAGCCACCAAATCACTAGATCCCCCTTAATTCCCATGGGAGTAGGTTCGCGACCATACCATGATCGTGTCTTGACAAGGCCCCTCTGGTTCTATCTTATGACCAGGGCGTGCGTAAGACATCTAGGTGAACTGTGTACATGTTGACCATTCTCATGTCTCAAGCTCCTTAATCTGGCCGCGTGGGTTGAGGTTCTCTTGTGATGGTTCTCACAGACACGAATGCCTTCATGATGGCTCTCACAGGCCAAAGAATCTTTGCGATAGAAATTTTCTCTCTTTAGTCTTTGCATAAATGAATATAGCAACTACTATTTATAGGCAGAGGCCAAAAATCATCGTGAGACTCCTCAGGTCGTGAGACCCCTTTAGTCGCTAACGGGACCCTGCCGCTAACTTTGTTGATAGAACCCTGCCACTACCTCCGTTGACGAGACCTTGCCACAACCTTCACTGACGGAACTTTGTCGCTACCTTTACTGATGGAATCCTGCCGCTACTTTCCACTGACGGGACCCTGCCGCTACCTTCGCTGACGGGTCCTTATCATTACCTTTGTTGATGGGACCTTGCCACTACCTTTGCTAATGAGACTTTGTTGCTACCCTGCACTGACAGGACCTTGTCGCTACCTTGCCTAGTTGCGAGCCTGCCTCATTGTAAGCCTCCTCCCAAGGCCGCGGGTGACACTCATAGGCTTTCTATCCTTGCGAGCCTATTCAGCCTCACAAAGGCCATCTTCATGCCTTGTTACACTAGCTCTTCTTTTGAGTGCAAGTCGCTGGCCACATTTCGCTCTCGTGGCCATTCCATGCATTACTTTGTGGTTGGCTAGTCAAACTTTCTTAGGTCAATGGTCTAAAATTTGATGTAGGTTCATGAATCTCGTGGTAGGTAGCTGATGTGTGAATCTACGTCAGTTGGAGAGGTGCAATTGGTTAATAATTAGAAAAGGGAAGAGAGGAGTGATCTAGTGGGAGGAAGGAAGAATCAAGAGTACAAAAGAGACAAAGGCAGCGTATCATTGTCTTTTTCGCAAGAGGTATGGGCAGAATTCCCTATATGGATTGGGCACGATCACTCCTTGGAAGAATGTCCTCCTTCCTAGTGCCCACCACTTTCTCTCTCTAAGAAAAAGCTGTCTCTCTCAAGTAAGAGGGAATTTCGTATTTATAGGTACGTGGGCATTGGTTAGGCACACGATGACCCAGTAAATTCTGACACTTGTCCTTTTTGTACCTCCAGGTGATGTCATCTCATGCGAGCACAACCCGCAGGCGTGCCCTCTTTGTGACGGTCTTTCTCCCTAAGGAACCAAACCACTAAATTCCCATCAATTCCTGCGGGAGCAGAGTTGCGACCCTACCAGGGTGCGTGTTAGACATCTAGGTGAACTCTATATATCTTAACCTTCTCGTGTCTTAAGCTCCTTGATTAGGCCGCACGGGTCGCGGACCTCTCGTGATTGTTCTCGCGGACCAGAATGCCTTCATGATGGCTTTAACAAGCCAAAGCCTCTTGGCAATAGAAATTTTCTCTCTCTAGTCTCTACATAAATGAATACAGCAACTGCTATTGATGGGCAAATGCCAAAAATCTTCATGGGACCCCTCAGGTCGCGGGACCCTAGAGGGTCCCCTCTAGTTGTTGATGGTTTATTAACGGGACCCTGCTGCTACCGTCCATTGACGGGACCCTACCGCTACCTTCGCTGACAGGACCTTGCCGCTACCTCACACTGACAAGACCTTGTCGCTACCTTTGCTGATGGTACCCTGCCGCTACCTTCGGCTGACGGGACCCTGCCGCTACCTTCGCTGAGGGACCATGTTGCTACCTTTACTGACGGGACCGTGCCGTTACCTTCCGCTGACAGATCCATGTCGCTACCTTTCCTGATGGGACCCTACCGCTACCTTCAATGTTGGGAACCTGTTGCCACCTTGCGTTGACGGGAAACTATTGCTACCTTGCTTGGTCGCGAGCCTGCTCCCAAGGTTGCAAGTGACTCTCGTAGGCTTTTATGCCCTCGCGAGCCTTTTGGGCCTCACGGGGCCCATCTTCGTGCCTCGCTGCACCAGCTCTTCTTTTAAGTGACAATCGGTGGCTACGTGTCGCTCTCGCAGTCATTCCATGCGTCACTTTGAGGTTGGCTAGTCAATCTTCTTCTCGGGTCAACGGTCATAATTTTGACCACACCTACAATTGCCCCCCACGGGTGTGTGGTCTGCATGCTACCGCGCGTGTCCGCAATATCATTGCATCTGAGTGAATATGAAAAGTTGTGATGGTTCAATATGGCATGCCTGTTCGCCTACCGTTGTGCAACTTTGTGTATCGTTGCAGGATTTTGCCTTCCACTACCATTAATGAGAGAAGACTCTCCCCACCAGATTTATGCTTTCCTTCTTATACCTCTGATATCTCTTGTTATCTAACAACCCTATCTCTTTGCTAGATATTGTGCCGCTTGGGTTTGATCTTTCCTGGATGACAAAGAGAGGTGAAGAAATCGGAGCTTCCAGTCAGAGGTCAATGGTTCAACAATGGATCCACAACCTGGCAAATCAGCTAGAGCCTATGCGGAAGTAGGTGAGTGATCTGGAGGCTAAGTTAGCTGAGGCCCTGAGTGAAGACCTGCCGCTCGCAGCTACTGCACCAAAATGCCGTCAACATTTTTGACTCTTTTCTTGGGGGATAGATGCCCACTAGCTATCTTTTTCTCTGTCTCATTTTGTAACATTAGCATCTCAACTACAATTATGAACATTATGGAATGCAAGTATCTTCTGCACTTATTGCCCCTTTTATGCTTGGTTGTGGCGAAAAGATGTTCTCTGTTCTGTACTTGTTGCTCTCTATACTCGCGATCTAGTGAATGAGCCGTAATGGTTGTCTTATCAAGAGTGCTCCCTTTTTAAAATCTAAGATGCTTTGCATTTTGTGAGTTGTTTTAACAAAGCCTTTAACAATTCAATCTTGTTCAGAGGGTGACATAACTATGAAATGAGCATTCAATTTTGGGATCGCAAATTTTCTCTTCGCTTCTCTTATCTAGTCATCCATTTTCTCGCTCTATACGTTTTTTTCAACGTAAAGAAGATAAGGGTAACAAACTCTATCCATTCATTGAATATTTCTCTAAAATCTGGAATGACATATATCATTCATCTCTCTATCTGTCAAATATAGCTTTGACAATCTAGAGCAACAAAACTATACTCTGGAATGATGTATCTCATCCATCTCTCATTTGTTAAATATGACTAACACTTTAGAGCAATAACATTGCTCAAATATGATTGACACTCTAGAGCAACAACACTGCTAAATTTAATTCATATTTCTATCCGCGAACACATCAAGCTATCTAGAGCAATAAATTGCTTGCTCTGTTCAAAAAAACCTCTAGTACTCTAGAACAAATGTCTTTGTTCATTACATCTCTTCCCAAAAGGGAACCCTATTTGGCACTCTAGAGCAATAAACTGCTCGCTCTGTTTTAATTGACAAAACACATTTAGTACTCTGGAAAAAAATATCTTTATTCGTTGTATCTCTTCCCAAAAGGGAACTCTATCTAGAGCTCTAGAGTAATAAACTGCTAGCTCTATCCTAAGGGTAGAACTTCTTGATAAATTTGGAGTTTACTGCTCCTTGCATCACTCCCATGGCCTCTACTCGCTCATCGGCTAGTAACTCCTCTCGCTCAACAGCCTAAATTCTAGCTCAATCGTGTGCAGAGAGTATCGCGGACGTTCTCTCACAATTGTGGTCACATCTTATTTCATATGCAGCCATTAATAGTCTTCTCTTTGGACCTATCTGTACAGTGCAAGTTCACTATCTCCACATCTATTGCCAAAGTTCTGGCTTAGCTTTTCCTTGGCTTTCTTTAGGCTAGTACATTGCGCGAGCCACCTACGAGGGGCATGATGATATAGCACTCTGTGTAAGAACCTGAGGTACTTTGTCTCTGCCCCTAGTGTCGTGAAGGCTTCAGGGGATCTGTTTTTTAATCTTGGCTTGTGAAGAACATTAACCTTTGACCGAAGGGATTGCGTGACCTTGTCGCTAGTGCACAACTCTGTCTCAGTATCCCTTTTGCTGAAAGTTATTTGCATCCCCAACTTTGTACTACTATTTTGTATGGCACGAGCATTGGCTCCTTCACCGCGTATACCTCTTCTATTTTCAAGATCAAAAAGTTTTGAATCCTCCTGAATTTTTAAAAATCTCCCTCTCTTTTGCCATTAATAGTCCCGAGATTAGGGCTCCATACTTTGCTTCACTGCTTGCATCATGGAAAATCCAACTTGTAGGTTGAATAATGCCTCTCTCCTCTGTCGCTTAAGAATATGATCCCAACATCTCTGATACCTCCTCTCGTGGCCCCGTCAAAGCTTAGCGACCATAATGCGTCATTAGCACTGGCTGCAAGAGCTTAAAAACCATCTTTGGTTGTGACTCTACTAGAGGTTCACATTGTCCACTTGGGAACTGCTTGTACATCTGCTAGCGCTTGGCACTAAAAACCATCTTACGACCCTCCCTGTAAGGGCTGGTCATGACAACAAGTATCTCCCTGGATCACTTTTGGGAACAATCTGTATATGGACAAGGATAAAAAAAAATGCCCCAACTTTTGACTTGTGAAAAAGAGGGTTAGGTAATGGCACTCTATGGGCGTATATCTCTCTCCAGGCCTTTACATCTCCCAACTAATGTCGTAGACTGGGTGCTCTATACTATTTACTTCTTACACTAGTAGGGCTTTGATAGATCTAGAGGCGGGCAGTTTAAGCTCATCTTGCATACATTCTGGTGCAGGCTTTGACTTCTGTATAATTTCCTCTTCTGCACTAAGTGTTTTGCTGGGGCTAGTGGGCCCGCGAACTTCTGTCGCCTTGACGTGCCGTCATAATCGGTGTAGCACTCCCGCCCCCTCTTTTACTTTCGTGACCTTCCTGGGTGGTAGTGGTATCTATCACGACAGCGCTCCTTTTAGGCACAATCCCTTTTTCGTAAGTAAGATCTCTTGACTTTGGGATCATTACGTCTCTGGGCTTGGCAAAAATCTTCGTGGGACCCCTATGGTTGCGGGACCCCTTTGGTCATGTGACGAAAAGGCTTGGATGGCTCACGACATCCTCAGTGATTTCATAACAAGAGGCCGTATAAACTTAACCCTCTGAAACTTCTTCTTCATCTAGCATGAAGGGGTAACACTCTCTTGATTTTTTTGATTTGGATAGGGCTCTTCACAGTCGTCATATTGAGGATAATCGGGTAAGGGGCCGAAAGTGTTTCTATCTTTTCTCTTCTTATCATTGCCCTCTGTTGCTTCTGTGTGGTTGAAGCGGTAGCAGCAATAGGCTAGATATCTAGGCTTGGGAGGGAGAGTAAGACAACCTCTTTTTTTTTTTTTTTTTTTTCAGCAGAAGGGCTTGGACATCAGCCAAAGTAATGAACTGACTGATGGCAGGACTATTTTCAGCACTAGTGGGTCTTTGATCAATAGACCTTAACATCGCTGCTACCCTTGTTCCTCCAAGTGCAGCCTATAATGTATTTTGACCTCTCAATGATGTTGGAGGAGAATTTTGACTCTGTGGTGTACCTTGAGGTAACACTGTCTGTGGTGGAATGTCCCTTGCATGCATCTGCTGAGAATCCTTTGACGCATGAATCGAGTCTCTAGGCAAGACCCCGGTAATGACTTCTGTCACACCCTCGATTTTTGACATAATTATAGAAGGATTTTCATAAATAAAGACTCACACTATTCCGTACAATACCCCAAAATAATTTGATATTTCCATTTCCATAATTACATTTCCAAGTCCAAGGATTTCCAGTTAATACATCATTGGCTCAACGGCCCAACCTTAACAAAAGTATCAAATGTTCAAGAGATTGAGATTTACAATATTCGTCAATCGAAAGATTTACTAATAGAGTTACGAATACATCTTCCAAAATAAATTACAAAGATGCCTTAATAACTCTTTATTGTTAGCTTCCAAAAGAATGTCCACATCCATGCACTTTAAACTTGAACTACTACCCTAAGTTAGTACCTTAAAATAAAGTAAGGCTTGAGCTACACTAGCCCAGTAGAAAGCTCCAATCTAACAATGTATGCATATGAGATGTGAGAATGGTCATAAATGGAACGATGACAATCGAAATCAATAAAAAGAGCAATAAGGAGAATCCAATTTCAATATTTCATTACCAAAACCAATCACATGTTTCATCAGATAACCTTTGAAAACATCATATGTCACAATGTGTCTCGTACATGTGTCATGAGCCGAAGCTCTTACTGGGCCAATTAAAGGACCCCAATGTCCTCTGCTAGGCTCTTTACCCTTTTGGGATGTCATGAAGTATCGAATACGAGCATATAGCTCATCCTGGGCCAATTAAAGGACCCTAATGTCCTTTGCTAGGCTCTTTACCCTTTCGAGATGTCCTGATATGTTCTCGTTATGTTCGTAAGTTTCAAGATCATTTTTCCAGCAAGTCCGTGCCGTTCAAATCCAACCTTGGTTCATAAAACGATTTTCGTAAAATTGTGTTCAAATGAGCATTTAGGTCATGGATACGTTCAACAAAGTCATTAGGTACGAATAATCAAGTTAAGGTTCATTTGGGAAGTATTTGGATGAGTTGGAAGTGATTGGAAATCAAAACGGTGAAAAATGGAGCAAAACAGTGAGAACTGGAGATAAGCAACGGGTATCGATATCAATAAAAATGGTATCGATACCATTTGGTTCAGAAACATTCCAGATGTAAGGGTATTGATAACAATGGGCAAAGGTATCGATAACAAGTGAATTTCTGGCCTTTGGAACACAAAGGTATCGATAACAATACTAAGGGTATAGATAACAATAGGTTTTCTGGGCTCTGGAACATGATGTTATCGATAACAAGGAAAATGTTATCGATAACAATGGCCTTTGGGCAGATTTTTGAAAGAATCTAATGGGTTTCTCAGCAGCAACAACAACATCATCAACAACAACGGTCTCAAACAAGAATCAAGCAGCAAGAAACAAGCCATAAACATATATTGAAAGTTAGAACTCTCTACCTCAAAGATTGGAGAATGAATTCAAGAAATTCTCCAAGCCCTAGCCTTGAATCTTGGAATCGAATGGAATACGCTTCCTCCGAGCTCAAACCAACGAAATACAAACTCCACCACCCGAAGGAATGATGGGTTGAAGGGTGTCTTGTGAGGGTTTTGGGTTGTTTGGATGAAATTTGGTAAGAGTGAGTGAGAGGGAGGGAGAGCCGAGAGAAGAGAGAGGGATGGGAGAGATGGAAAGAATGGGAAATAAAATTCCCTGCCTCTCACCCCACACACATATATACACACATCACATATTTACCCTTCAATACAACACTATATCACATTAGCCCCAATTCTCAATATTTCGAATCAATTCCCTCCTTTTATTTCCTTAGAAAATATTTAAATCAATTTTATGAATTTATGGGTCTTTACAACTTCGATGAGACTCGTGAGAGCTGTGAGCATCTACTACTAAGTATCTTGTATTTGTTGCTGTCCATATATGAGCACAGTAGCCCGACACTCGCATGACCGAGCACATGTGGGTAGACTTTACTGAAAACATGATGATTGGAACAAAACATTATCAAATACTTGCAATTAAACAAGTACTTGACAAAGCTTAGAGTCGCCACTTGGTTTAGGTCCAAGAGCCATAAAATGACTCTATGGAAAGGCTTGATCCTTGTATCACCACAGACGGGTCCGGGGGCTAAGGTACCGAGTAGGAAGGTGTTAAGCACCCACTTCGCTCAATCCGATGATTGGCCTCCACTCACCACCACTGGTTTAAATCATCTCTATCCTAAATGCATGAGACTAAGCAAACAGATAGGTAGGTTTAGTAAACACATTTTTGAAAAAAGAGACTTTTGCAAGACGGGAAAATCATTTGAAAAAACTACCTCCATCGAATGCAGCATACATAAAAGAAAATGAAAGCATACAACTTATGGATGAGGG
The DNA here is from genome assembly GCA_019656275.1 of Rhododendron kiyosumense. Classification (NCBI taxonomy): domain Eukaryota; kingdom Viridiplantae; phylum Streptophyta; class Magnoliopsida; order Ericales; family Ericaceae; genus Rhododendron; species Rhododendron kiyosumense. The sequence continues at coordinate 21,821 of BPLS01030263.1, read as the reverse complement.
CCTATAGATTAACAACCCATTTTCATCCTGTATCCACAAGCGATGATCAACAGCAATCCTTAGGTCCTCATACGGTCCCTAGATCTAAAAGTAGCGCACAAAATGATTAATCCGCCTTTGCAAATGCTAGAAGGGTCCTTATTTATAGGGAAAGTTTCCCTTAAACTAACAAGCATAACGAAGGCCTGAATTAAATGGGTGCATACGAGATGCGATATTAAACTTGACATGCAACTAAACAAAAATAGGAAACATACATGATATGATTGGACTGAGTTAAACTAACATGCAACATGAATGTGGGCAACATGCCCTTAAAAAGGCGGATCAAGGAGTGCTATGTAGACGAGCGCTCAAATTAGAGTTGCCATTTGGGTTTAAAGGTCCGACTCCCAAGGAACCGAATTTAAAATGCTTTCTACGCTGTTTAATTTGAAAAGGTGAAGGCACCAGTCCGTCAAAATCATATTTGGGTTCGGGAGCCAGGTTACGATAGGGGAAGAGTTTTAATGTACCCCTCTCGCCCAATCCAGAGATTGGTCTCTGCTTAGGCATTTTGTGAAGACATTTGAGATTCGTCTTTATTAATAAACTTTTAGCCAATTAGGGTGGGGGAACAGTTAAAAGGGGATTAACATTGTAACATATTTGCAGGATGTGATTGATGGCATGCTATAGTAAGCAATAAATAGGATAAAGGCCAAGTACTACTTAAATGGGCCAACACAGTGCACGACTGGAAGTTGGTGCACACAGGGGAAACTTGCATGCGCTGATTTGTTTCACATAGATCACTGCATGCAAGCCAACCTGCATGCAAACCCCAGACCAACGCGCGTGTGTTCGCTTGTCCCAAAAGGCTTTGGTTTTTATCTCGCTCTGGGCTTTGGAAAGACCAATGCTCACTCAGGACAAGCCAAGCAGTTTATATAGGCAGAAAAGACATAATTACAGGCAGAATGAGGAATAATTGAAATACTCCCCATAACCAGTGTGGGGAACAAAACAATGACCAGAGGCCAAGTTACCTATGCAAAGCCAACTACTGGAAGTCAACTTGGACTAGCGCGCACTAGTCATGGATGCGCGCGCATGAGTTCTAACTGGACTTCTAGTGCTTGGTGTTGGATTCCTAGGCTTTGAGACATGTTCAGAAGCAACCCAGGGGGATTCCAACACAACAGATATTCATATTGAAGGACTACTAGCAGTTTTAGCAAGGAAAGCAGTGAAACAGGTTTTAACATGCTCAACTGTGTCATACATAACAATAAAAACATAAAAAGACCAACACCCCTGTCCCCACATAAGTTTGCACGCGCAACCACAAAATGGTGCTCGTGAACAGATGACCGACACATGTAGGTGTCAAGATAACATGATTCTTGTAACCTTGCTAGCTTTAGGGCCAGAACATGTATAGATTACCAACCTTGTCCCTGCCAGCCCCCCTTAGGGATCAAATTAGGAAAATAGTAAAGGTTTATACCTTTGTTTAAGGTTGATAAAGGGTTTGAAGTTGGTGTTTAGTGGTTGAAAGATGGATGTTTAGTGATTGCTTGAGTGATTGTAGGAGTGTTTTGCTTGAGTTGGAGACTTAAGGTTAGGATTTTGGTAGCTTTTTTGTAACCTTGGAAGCTTAGGGTTTTTGTAAACCTTTAGAAGAAGAACCATGGGGGGTATTTATAAGAGGGGAAGATATGGTGGCAATGGAGGTGTAACCAGCCAACAAGGGCTGGTTTGAGTTGCTTGATGGCTAAGCCTCCCATAAAGGTGATGGGAGGGTTTAGAGAGAGGGAACACCCCCTGCAAAGGTATTGTTCAGACGAAATCAGAGGCTCTACAGGTGTAATAGACCCATGATGATGGCAAAAATCCGACTGGAAAAAGGTGATAGGGACAGGGGTTGACCGGCGCGCATAGGTCACAGATAAGCGCGCGTGTGTCAAACCAACACACGTTTGGTCAATGGTCAAAGTTTGACCATTGTCCACCACTTGTCGATTTGATCTGCATGCGTAGCCCAAACTTACCCACGCCATGGTCAATGGTCAAAGCTTAACCATTGACCACCACTTGTCAAGTTGATTTGCGTGCGCAGGTTCTAGGTCAGCGCGTTCTAGTAGGGTTTTTAGCTAGGGTTAAGGGTTCAAAAGTGGGCCAAACACTCAAAGTTCAAATTCCCAATCATTCTCAAAACTGTTCTTGAACCGTTTTATCATCGGGGAAACAAGAACCGAAATAAAGTAAATCAAAGGGGGAACCCAGATTGGAGTGTCTACAGTAGTCCCTTTTTGAAGGCATGAGGAGCACCGTTGAGTTGGTATGGGTATCGTCAAAGATTTCTAGACACCCATCGAGTCTATCCAAAATTAAACGCATAGAAAATGCAAATATGTATATAAAAATACCGGGCATCAAAAGATCGCAGACGAGTGGACCATCACAAGATCATCGGTGGAGAGTTTGAACTCTAGTGGGGAAATGGATGAACTTGAGGAATAAATAATAGTGAACGGACGGACCATTGTCGCTAGGGACCAATGCTTCTTTGGCACAAAGGACTCCAACAATCATGGGTAGGTTGTGTCAAGTAGGTTAAATTCCATTTGGTAGGAATCAAAGCCAATCTCCTTAACAAAGACCATCCGAGACAAAGCAATAAGACTACTAGAAGATACGTTAACGGTTGAATCGTTATAGACCAAGACGGACTGATCGTCACAACAAATTGATTGGACGGGGCTGTCCGTCATTGGCATGGATAGGAACAGTTGTCGTCATGGACAGGCGAATCATTTATTCAGAAAGATCGAGCTGTTGTGAATTGGACAGGATCGGCTGTCGTTGATTTGGACGGGTGGATCAGTTTTTAGAATGATTGAGCCATTGTGAATTGAACAGGACCGGCTGTCGTTGAAGTGGACGAGCGGATCAGTTTTCAGAATGATCAAGCCATTGAAAATTGGACAGGACCGGTTGTCGTTGAAGTGGATGGGTGAATCAATTTTCAGAATGATCGAGCCGTTGAAAATTGGACAGGACTGGCTGTCGTTGAAGTGGACAGGTGGATCAGTTTTAGAATGATTGAGCCGTTGAAAATTGGACAGGACCGGCTGTCGTTGAGGACCCAAGTAACACAAGGAGTGATTACCATTGAAATAACATGGATAGTGGCAAGATGGACTGCAGTTGGGGAGAATTTGGTAGAATTTGCTGATTGTCCTCAGGCCCAAAACAAACCTGCGTGCGTAGGTATACAATAGGCGCACGGTTTGAAGAGAGAGTTCGCGGGGGAGATGGAGAGGAGTTTCAAAACTGTCGAATGGGCAGTGTCTCTGTTGTTTCAGAGAAGAAAAGGGAAGAAAGGATGTTGGGGGTGGGCCATCTTTAAATTTAGGCCCTCTTATTCTTCTCATTAGTTTTCTTCGAAAACAAAGTAAAACCCATACTTGCGTACAATGGCGGAAGGTAGTAGTAGCAACAGAGGTGATGGTGACGAAGAGGATCGGCCGAGGGATAAGATCAAGGCCTCAAGGCGTCAAATCAGCGATCAGTCAACAGAAGAGACCACGACAAGTACAGAGGAACAAACCGCAGTGGTTGCCAGCCATGCTGTGAGCCGGGGTGATGGCGAACAGGGTTGCACGATGGAGGTTGGTGACAGCGCCGACCGGCGCACGCTAGTTGTAGAGGAGCGGGCGCTAGTGAGTTCTGAAATAGGGGCCCATTAATCGAGGAGTTAGACCCAAGCGATGCCGTGGCGGCGGCCGTGATCACAAGTAGGAGCTCTGGTGGTGCCTCCGGCAATGGCGGTGTTCAGAGCGAGTCCCTGCTGAGTTATTCAGCAAGAGGTAAGGGCTTTACCGTTGAGGCGAAGAGGCCTACGGAAGTTCCGGTAGAGCAGGTTGAGTTTCGGCCTACAGCGGGGTCCTCGGGGCACATGCCCATTACACGGGGGGACTTAATAGAGTTCGTAGATGAGGAGGTGCTCGCTCATTTACTCTGGGATAACCCGTTTGTGGTTTAGGTCTTTTGGCAGCTTGGGAGGACCGAGACAGGGTGATAGAGTTAGCCTAGGAAGAGGAGTGGTTGAGGGCCGAGGGGAAGGATTTGGTGAGGGAGGTTGAGGCGGCCGAGAGAGCTCAGGCAGACATGGCATGGGCGTGGGAGTCGCTAGTGGCACAGGCCAAGGCAAGGGCGCAGGTGACACGCACTGAGTTTGTAGCAGAGACATACACGCCACTGGAGCCGCACATGTTTGTCCGGGCAGAAGGACTACGATCTTGAGTTGGTGCTGAGGGACCACGAGGTGCACCTTTCGACAACTTGGTCTGAGGTATTTATTTCAATAAATGCTTTAGCCTCAATTTGAATTGTTGCAGTTGAGTAAACTTGCGTTAAATTGGCCAACTTGTATTGCATGTAACTTTGAATTGTCAAATAACTTGAATTGAACCCGACTTGATATATAGAACATGAATTGATGTAAAATGCCTTGACATGCATGCATAATGCCTCAACTTGGAACTTTGCAACTTGAATCAACCGATAGGACGCTTTAATTTAGAACGTGAAATTATTTCCATTGATGGTGTTGCTTATTGAATTGAACTGCCTATGCACTGATGCATTCCTTTTTGTTGTTGTTCTTGAACAAAGTAGGGTAGCCACCTTGCGCGGTCATGGAGGAGCAGCAAGCTCGCGCTATATAGAGGACTGCCCGAGCGGGTTAAACGATTGATAGACGAGGTAAGGTTTGGTCAGTTTATCCCAATATTGACACAAACAAAAAATGACCACGCCGTTCTCACTGCACTAATGGAGAGGTGGCATGGTACATCCAACACCTTTCACTTTTTGGTGGGGGAGATAACGGTGACACCGTTAGACTTTGTGGCCATCATTGGCCTGAGGGTCGGAGGTGAGCCTATCTCATTTGACACGAGATTTACAGAGATAAGGCAGCCTTAAGGTGGTTCCTGGGACGGGTGTCTGACCGGGATGAGGAGATGGCGAAATATGAGCAGTTCAAGGAGTACCTAAAGAAGATCCCGACTACGTAGCAGGAGGAGGAGCAGATGGTGAGGGCCTACTTTTTATACTTGTTCGGTGCTTCCTTGTACCCGAACAGGTGCAGCAGAGCGCACTTGTCCTACTTACTAGCCTTGCGGAACCTTAGCACAGCCTCACGGTTTGTTTGAGGATGAGTAGCTCTAGGCGCGTGCTATGGCTTCATGGGGGACTTCACAAGGATCAAGAAGGCAGTAGCCGACTACTGGAGGGTGTGGGAGTTATGATTTCAAACTTGTAGTTTAATTTCAATACATACTTGTGTATGGAGTTATTCCCAAATAGGAACAAATGGAGCCCGAACATGTGGTATGTGGGACCATGGATAAATACGATAGGGACGGTTGTCGTGTAAGACAGTGGTTGGCGACAGGGACAAGTGACATGAGAAGTCAATAGTCCAGGAAGTCTGTGCAGGGCCTTGGACTAGTGAACATGAGAAGTTATTTGTCCAAGGGTTAGACAAAAAACCAGTGACATATGAAGTCACTGGTCCAAGTAGCTTGTTCGGCAATGAGAAGGCTGAACAGGAGGAGAAATCTGGAGAAAACAGCCTCAGGTGCAAAGAACACTCTGGAAGGGTCCAGAAACAGTGGTATTCTGTTAAGGAATGAGATCCTGAGAATGTAGGATTTGGGAAAGATACCCAACGGGAATGAGATGTTCAGCCAGTTATGGAAAAGAGTCCTAAAAGGACTAAGGTAATGAACTGATAAGGAAACGAGAATCCAAGATATCTTGGGTTTTCTATACGAGATAGGAATCCTAGGGCAACAGGGATGCTTGGGCAGCAAGCATCTATGAATCTATAAATACGAGGTAAACCTAGAGGTAAAAGGTACGCAATACGTTGCACTCGTATTGTTCTCCTACTGATAATAAGGGTTTTCAGCTAGTACGAGATACTAACTTAGGCATTGGAGGGTCTTTACCATGAGAGGCAAATGTGCGCTCACCCTTTGTCTATTTTGCAGATTAGGTTTCCGACGGCGTGCTAGGGTTCTGGCGAGGAGTCTCGAGTAGCCATTACATTCTTGTGTTGTTCAAAGCCTCTTTTGTTTTTCTCCACTTACAACTTGTACCCTTGAATTGCATAAACTGCCCTCTAATGCTTTGATTGTTTGGAAAACCTGCAGTTGTGGGCCTACGAGGTTTTGAAGATGTACCCACCGGAGAACAATTGCCCTGACTTGAGGACTCTCCTGTGCGCACTGATCTGGGGTCCCCCACACAGAAGCCAGAAGAAATCAAAGGGGAGTCTCTAAGCTTTCAGAGTCTACCTTGACGAGCTGTTGAGCACCCAGGTAAACACAAATTCTACTAGTGAACTTAGCCTTGAAATGCTTTAATATTGTCGCTGATATCCTTTATCTTGAATTTTTGATTGTGTTGCAGATAGAGTGGAACCTGTGGGGCGGAGCGGTGCCTGAGCTAGAGTATGTGGTAAGGAGCAGAATAGTGACAGCGAGCCAAGTGTTGTTGGAGTCAGCCTTTAGGTGGCAGTGGTACTTAGGCGACTGGGTGACATGACAGTCACTTGGTTTGCTTGAGTTTCAAGTTCCAGGCCACTCCCGCCTGTCTCATGCTTCGCACACAAATAGGTACATGCTCGCTAAGTTGCAGTGTTTTTCTACTCCGACGACCAACCTTGCTGCCTTTCTGCGGTCCGAGCGTGACTACGCTGTTTACCGAAGGCAGTACTTGGTGGGGCCGCTTGGATTGTTGACGCATAGGGCGGTGGTGAGTGAGGTCTTAGAGACAGGGCTAGAGCATCGAGGTGCGAGCTTGAGGCCGAGAGGAGAGGCGGCTCACCCGAGAGAGAGGACTGGCTATGGGGTTACTGTTGGTTTGCCTCGGCTTTCTTGGGCGTTAGCGGTGCGTTATACATAGGAAGAGGCTACTTCAGTTTGATTGAGCTGGCCAGCATAGAGCCTGCACGGATCACCGGACCGATAAGATGTAGCTTTTGCTAGTACCATTCTTTTGCACCATACTTGAACTATATTCTGAATTTCCCCAAAGTATATCTCAGGTGCCAGTAGAGTGGGCGAAGGAAGCCGTGCGCCTAATGCTTGCCATGGAGAAGGAGTTTCATAAGATAGCAGACGACACACCTTTGTGGTTGCACTTCCCATCGGCGGTGACTCCAGCTTTTACACCAGCGTCGTTGAGACCCCAGGTATAATCCTAGAAACTTGTTCAATTCCTGCTTTTGATGCTAGATAGGCCTGCTTCCAATACACAATATGCTTGATAGCCCTGCTCTTAATGTTTGATAGTTCCTGCTTTCAACATTTGAAATATACAATATGCACAATGTATACTAAATGGTTTAATGAATTGACAATGTAGGCACAGGCTAGGGTGGATCCTAGACGCAAGACTGTACGGGGCACTCCTCTGAAGACGACAACGCCGGGCACCTCTGCCACTTTAGCCGCAGCACAGAGACAGACGAGCACTTCACGACTAGCAGTTAGCATGCAAAGAGCCAGGGAAAGCGCAGCCCGCGTCAAGGAGAGGTACCAAATGAAGCTGCGAGAGAGACCACCCCAGCTGGGGCCATCTCACAAGAAAATAAGGTGATAGTGCCTGAGACCTCGGAGAGTGAGAGTGGAGAAGAAGAGGGAGAGGACGAGGAGTGCTCACCTTTTAGCAGCGGCTCCGACGACTTTGCCGACGACCTTGGGTACAAGAAGGACCCAAGAGGGCGAGAGGACGAGGAGGAAGAGAAGGAGTTCGACGACTGAGGGCTACCACTGAGCCTCATTTACTTAGCCACTTTTTGCTTTTGATTCAAGCCTGTATGCCCACGTAGATAGTTTTAGTAGCGGGCCATCGCGCCTTAGTTGACATTGGCAGGAGTAGCATTGGGCCTGCGCGCCCCCCTTTGACGTTTGGGCATATGTGCCTCGTAGATATGCTTTTGCTTGGGCCGTTGAGCCTTGACGTACATGATGTTCCACCATTTATTTCATGGATTAGTAGTAAATAAAAGTTGCATTTTCCGGTTTATTAATTCTCTTTGAGGAAAATTGATAAAAGAAAGCGTAAAACCAACCACTAATATCCAACTTGCATTGATAACATGAACTGAATCGACACACAGACACACACATATGTACAAACTTACCTAGCTCTAGTGAAAAAAAGAAAAGAGTCCCAGGATATGAAACAGACTCTTAGACATGCACAATGAAATTTTGGGTATTAACGTGCCAAAACTCAAAATATCCTGATGCAGGTGAAACTGATACTCACGTAAGATCAAATAAATGTATAATGACCTGTACGAACTGAAAAAATTGAGAAAAATATCCTAGTATGAGAAAAAAATCGACAAATACAAAAATTGTCGCAAGAACGGACATAAGACGCAAAAGATGAGTTGTATAAGTCCTAAACTAAAATCGACACCCCCGCATAGTCACACTAGGCCCATATGACATGTACGATATGACACAACTTGGCAAAAGTCCCTAGAACGGGTTTCAAGACTTTGAGACCTCAATTTGAACTTGAAATTGTCTATCAAGGGTCCAAAATCTTCGTTGAGCATGACATTTTGAATCCGATGCTCCGACACAATTCCATGTACCCTTTAAGACTTGCTTGAACCTTTAGAAGTGCAAAAGAGGCCCTGGAACAAAAAACGACCATTTGGAGGCAGTAGCAAATTGCTACTGTCTACTGCTAGATTGGACACATGTGCGCAGGTTTAAAACCAGGGTGCAAGATATGTGGATACGCGCTCTTGTGTCTTAAACTAGCGTGCGCAGGTTAAAACTTTGCTACAAGTGCCTTTGTTTGACAAGTCTCCTTTTGAGGGAAGAAATCCTTGCCACCCCTTCACACGGTTTGCACACGATTTTGATCATTAGATTGGAGTGTCCTTACATACAAGGTGGTAGGACACCAAGGCATGGGCTTTAACCTCCGGCACGCGAATCGAGGTGGATATTTTGAAGCTTTTGGCTATAAATAGATGGAATGGCTCATTGTAAACACAAACCACTCTTCTAAAACCAGAGCTCTAGCAATACTTGTAATGGCGAATAACTTGCTAACCTTGATCGGCCTTGGTTAGAGGCATTCATTGCAGGAGACTGGCTATACTTTTGGTCTCATGGCCTAGCCGCCTTCCACTTCCTTCGAAACGTGAGGCTTCAACTCGAAATCTTGATGGCATCCTTGCGGATCTGGGATCCAGACGTCCATGTCTTTAGGTTTGGCGACGACGAGCTGTGTCCCACGGTGGAGGAGTTTCAGGCATACCTCTAGAGTTTTGCCTCCAGCGTACTTGTTGTTCCGCCGTATTGAAAAAGCATGCCCATGCTCTTGCAGTCCTATCTCAACATCCCCAGAGGAACGACGGAAAGCTTGCTAAACGGCGGTTAGCTTAACATCATGTGTTTGATGGAATGGTACGGTCCAGAAGGTGACACAGAAGATACTGCCATGCAGGCCCGACGTTGGTTTGCCTTGACACTCTGCGTGTTGGCCGTCTATTTGTTGGTGTCCCCAGATGGACAACTTAGTCCCTCGTTGGTGAGCGTTGCTACTCAGATGGGAACTTGAAGGAACGTGGTGCCTATGGTTCTTGCGAAAACAATAATGGGCTTGGATTTGGTTTACAGCGGCCAAACAAACACATTCAGCGGTAGCCCACTTCTGTTTCAGGTAAACTCTCACTTAGCTCACTTTTTTTCGACTTTCACATGTTCTCATTTTACCTTGACACTCGGCTAAGGCTTTATCTTGAGCTTGTCACTTGTTTTTCCACTCAAGTTGTATATGGCTCCTTGTCTTTTTGCTTATGTAGCTATGGCTTTCCGACATACTTGGGTTGCTTGCAGCCCCTGAGCCAAACTAGAACACACTGCCTGGCCGAATCCATCAACTGGGAATGTTATACCCAGAGGCGTCCATGAATGAATGGTACACATCCAAAATGTCGCCAAATGAGATCGTTTAGAGGTGCGAATAGCTGAACCTTTAGGATATGGCTACCAATTCTCTAGGCTTTGAGAGGATGGTGATTGCTGGGTTGACTAGTTTCACGTTCTACATTCTAGGGCGTGTTCTTCGCCAGCTGTGCATAAGTCAGGGGCTCCACTGGGCCGGGATTGAGGCCTTTCACATTCCTGTCTTCAGCGCCCAAAACCTCCTCGGGTATGAACACAACTGGGGTTAAAGGCACCTTGAAGGAGCAGATCTGGATTTCAGCATAGAGGTCCAACGCCGTTACAAAGCATGACTAAGAAGAGAAATTGCAGGAAGGCAAAATATTGACTAACTTCTGACAAGACTCTGCTGACCTAGAATAAACTATGAGCTCGCTGAGGCTACTAACATTTCATTCCATTTTTTTCATGCTTAAAATGTTTTAAGGCTTTGCTTAGCTTTGTAAATTAAGTAGTAGTTTGAATAAAAATTGAAAGATAAAGGGTTTCCCCCTTTTGATTCAACTGATGAATACCGAAACGACCGTCAAGATACACCTTAAAACGGCAAACCATGAATCAAGTTGATTGATTGTAACCGAACCTCATGGAGAGGTTGCCTACGTATCCCTTTTCAAGGAATCAGATCGCACGTAGTTCAAGCAAAGGTTCACTCGGGTGTTTTACCTCACCTTTTATGCTCTAACTTTTGCCTAGAACCGTCTCTTTAGGTTTTCGGTCTAGTGAGCTTTGAAAATTGCCTATTTACTTTTGCCAAGCAGGCGATGCTCATAGAGAATGGGCTCCTCCTCTTCATAAAAGCCTTAATATTGTTCTGCAATGTCATTTTGAACCAAATCAGGGTTCATACCCAACACTATCTACCAAGCATCGGGTTGCGGGTCCCATACATACTCCTTCTCTTCCTCATCTGGCTCAGCAAGTTCAGGTTGGTGGTAGAGCATGAACAAAGAGATGCTGTCCAAAGGGTCAACCTGTGCCTCATTCCATTGATCCATCCAATGGCCAATCCATGCTTGATTAACGTGAGGGTATTTGGGGAAACCCGTGTTGGATTGCTTGATCCAATCATCGAAGAGCTCCTTCCATTCATCGGCTTTGTCGTCCAGCCTCCAACCTACAGTCATCATGTTAACCTCGGGTTTGGATGGGATTGATACGATTGGTTTGAGTTGGCTTTATGGGATGATATAGCGGCTTGGGTCGAATATGGTGGAGATAGGTTGGATTTGAGTAGAGGTAGGGTCGATTTGAGTGGAGATAATGGATATTTGACCAACTTGTAGGCTAGAGTTGGGTTGAGGGAAGGAGTTGGAGATAGCATTGGATTTTGATGGGAGCAGGGCTGGAATGATGCCACCATTGATGAGATCTTGAATGGCATGTCGGAAACGGTAGTAGGCATTGGTGGAATGGCCAAGCATTTGATGGTAGGTGCAATAGAGGTTAAGTTTGAAATTGGCAGGTGGATTTTTGGGTAATGGAGTTGGATTGAGGAGTTTGATGGAACCAGCATCGAGGAGCTTCTCATAAACTGAGGCCAGAGGTGCAGAGAAGCATGAGAAAGTCCTTGGTTGGTTTCGGTGACTGGATTGAGGGATCAAAGTGGAACCTTTGCTCACTTTCCAACTGCACAACATTGCACCATCAACAGGATGCACTCTTTTGCCTTTAGGGTTGACTTCATCACTAAGCATGTCCCCTCCCCTTTGGCATCGGCTTTGAACAAGGATCTAGCATCCTCCTTCGGGAAAGTCCTGGCCTCTTGAAATTCAGCCATGTCTTTGAACATGTCTTTTGAGCACAGGTTGATTTTGACCGTAGGAGTGTGGTGTGTTTGAGGAGGTTCTTTGACTAGCTCCATATCTGGTCGCGGGGCTATGGAGGTAAAGAGGTCAACCAGCTTTTGCCATAGATATAACATTTGTGTCATTTTGCTTATCCATTTTGTGACCCATTTCCTCTACAGCCCTCTTCAGCTCAGTTATCTCTTTTTGTGTTGCCATTTTTGATTGATGATCAAGGAAGGTGATATGGCCATATAAGTGATGGTGAAGTAACCCCGACAGACATTCCTAAGCAGATTTGGCTCTTCAGTGCTTTCAATCTCAGCAAAAAGGCCTTGAGCTTTGTTCAACAAAGTAAAATAAGAGCTCAGTGAGATCCTACAGCAATTAGAATGCAATACACAGGTCATCATCGTCGGTGTCCTTATAGACTCTATAACTAAAAGACAAGTCTGTCTCATGATGTTCGGATGCTGCCAGAATCCTCGAAAATCTTTTGAGGGTGTATCCTTGTTCGCATCGACTTACACTAAGAGATGTCAAAATAGTCTAAGCCTTTGACTACTTTGTTCTCGAAGTTTCAATTTTGGAGTCAGAACAACTCGGTGTTAATGACGTGATACCGGAACCAGGGCGGCGCAGGCAACACAACGCCATATTGCCTAAACGGTGTAAGTCACTTAACCAGGGTGGTGTAAGCATCACAACATTCTCTCCATTGTTCTTTGTATTCTGTTTGAAACCTCAGTCAGGCATTAGACAAAGACTTGAAAGTCTTTATTTTCCAAAGTCTCGTTGATCCAAGGACTTTGAAAATTGACAACTTGCACCATCAAGATGCACGACTCTTTATCGGGTCATGGTAGCGTCCTAATAAGCATAAGACAGACTCGAAAGAGAGACAACCTAAAAGCCGTCCTAAACATGTTCCTACGCAAAACGGTATATATGTGCAGTGCATGCGATAAGAAAAGCAGTAACACGTAGACAATATATGGGGCTTAGATGCAAATAATCTTACTCTATGGGTACCTGTCTTAGTTTGGAGAGTTCTAGTGCTTTTGTATATGAAAAGGCCAGTTTTGGTTCGCAATAGGTTCCTCGGACTAAAGCCAAGATATACCTCCTGCTGTCCACGTAACCGGAGAGCAATGGTCGAACGATAGAATGATTTATCATCGTCGAAGGTTGTTGGGCATTCGGAGTCCCCGGGCTCTAGTAAACCGTGCCGGCTTGCCAAAACGCTCCAACACGGCTATCCAACATCGATGCAAATGAGATATGCCATAGAGTTTGATTAATGGAGAAGAATCGCAAATTTGCAAAATGCATTGTCAAATTTGGCTCAATTTATTTAATCAATACTTAGAGAAAACTACACAAGTAAGCAATCGAAAAACCCCAGATCGGATTGGTCAAACACAAGGGTCCTGTTAAATCACCATTCCGCTCTTTAGCAGCGCGAAACTCACTATTTTGACGTACTTTTGTGGGATTGTTCCCAAGCATATTAAAATCCAAGTATTGGTTTGATCCCCAGCAGAGTCGCCACTGTGGGCAACATGCCTTTGAAAAGGCGGATCAAGGAGCGCTGTGTGCAAATGAGCGCTCAATTTAGAGTCGCCACTTGGGTTTGAAGGTCTGACACCCAAGGAACCGAACTTGAAACGCTTTCTACGCTGTTTAATTTGAAAAGGTGAGGGCACCAGTGTAACGACCCTGATTTTCGATCAGTGAAAATTTCGTTAAATATTTAAATTTTATTTTTAATACTCTTGTGGATTGTCAAAATTACGTTTTTGCCCTTCAAATTTGATTTCTTTGCGCTTTGGCCTACTTAGCAAGCCAAGTTGGCTTCTAACCATCTGGTTGGAGGAACTAAACTACGAAGCTATCTAGTTACCTTAATTGGACCGTTTTGCCCCTCATTGAACCTTTTGAACATTTTTAACCCTAGACAAAGAATTGAATATCCTTTTTCTTTTAAATATATATTTTTTATTATTCTTTGTCCAATGGACAAAGATAGTTAGGGAAACTATTATCCGTTGGATAATAGAAACCTCATTCTTTATTATAAAAATATACTTGGTTAAAGTACTAGTATTAGTAAAAAATGGACTTTTTAATTACTTTAAAGTACTTTTTGGATTATTTTAGTATATAAATGACCTAATAACTATTATCCATTGGATAATAGAAGTTAGGGAAATTTTTACCCAATGGATAAAAAGAAGTTAGTCTTTCAAAGTACCATGGGGTTTATTAGTTAATCTTTTTCTTAAAACCCATGTGCCAAAGTACTTGTTATTTTAATATAAAAGTTGCCTAATAACTATTGTCCATTGGACAATAGAAGTTAGGGGATTTATTACCCATTGGGTAATAAAGTTATTCTTTCACCAAAGTACAAGGGTTTTATTAAATTAGTCTTTTTCAAAATCCATGGGATTCTTCCTTCCTAGCTAAGAAATTACTCCATTGTCCTCCTTTGTACCATTATCTATTGTTTAAACACAATATCTTGTACCAATATTCTCCTTGCCCACCAAGTCTTGCAAGAATCAAATCTTAGCCATGCAAGCCTAAGGTTAGGCCTTGATCTTTCTAGTTGGCATGACAAGTGTCAAAATGAGAGTTAGAGAGAGAGGGGGGGCGGCCTTGAGAAGAGGAGAGAGAGTCAAGCTTTGCCTATAAATAGAAGGCCATTCCAAGCATTTCAACTCACCCCTTCAAGCATTTGCTCTTCCTTCTCTCTAGAAACCATTTCTGATTTTCCAGGCAGCCTACTGCCCCTTCAAAATCCTCAGTTTTCTCCTTCTTTAGTTAGTTTTTAGAACCAACTTTCTTCGGGAAAGTTGTAGAACACTTCGAGAGCTTCAAGTTAGGCTCAAGAACCACCCCAATCGGTGAAAAAATGACAAAGATATTGTCATCCGAAGTTCAGTGAAATTCTAGGATTTCCATTTCCAGACAGCTTACTGTCACTTCCTTTATACCCATTTTTCTCCTACCTAAAGTAGTTTTTAGAATCAACTTCCTTCACGAAAGTTGTAGAGGGTTTCTAGAGCTTCGATTTCAACCCAAGAACGATAGTATTCGGCCAAAGATTGATCGAGTTACTGCCATCCGAAGTTCGGTCCAGATTTGGAGTTTCACCACCCGTAGAATTTTCCAACTAGCTTATTTGGCCCCGACTAGTTTCGGATTAAGGTAGGATACCCTTACTCCCATCCCTATGTATATATAGTTTATCTTGAATTACTTTTCTTCTCAAGTATTTGTATTTAAGATGAATATGAGCATGCATATATGAATTGCTTGTATTGCTTGTGGTATAGAATAGAGTTGGATGATCTTGTTGAATGATTTATTGTTTACGTATGTGATATGTCCTACCATGGAGTCTTTGCATGTAAACGAGACACGAGAACCGAGAAAGTAGAAACATAACACCTAAGGCGTGGATAATGATGAGATGTGTTTTGAAACCGCGATGTGGCCGGACTTGGTAGCCCATCGTGTGGATTGTGAAAACCGCAACGTGGCCGGACTTGGTAGCCCGTTGTGTGAATGAAAACTCGTAATGTGGCCAGACTTGGTAGCCCATTGCGTGGGTTGTGAAAACCACAATGTGGCCGGACTTGGTAGCCCTTTGTGAAGATTGCCAATAGGGTCGGACGTGGTAGCCTTATTGGTAATATAGCTTGGTTTTTCGTGGGGAGGAGCCAATGCAAGTTTTGTGTGCCAATGGGAACCCGGTGCGGCGGAACCATTGTGAGGATACTCGGGAACTCGGAATGGCGGAACCGAGGTTGGGTGTGTAGCTTGGTTATCCACGGTACGGAGCCAATGCAAATGTTTTTGAAAGGTTGATTTGAAACGTGAAAATGTTGACACGGTCTACGACGAGTCGTGTAGGAAAAACTCTGAAACCTTGGACACCAACGATAGATGATTAACGAATTTGAATATGTGATTGTTAGTTGTAAGGTTGGTGGGTAAGAATTTCCTATTGAGCGTTGTAGCTTACGGTATTACCATTTGGTGACCCTGACATATTATATCGGTGGCGACGTTGGTATAATGTGTCAGACCTTGTAGATGATCATGATGAACAGTTCACTTGGAGGCCTTCGGAGCAGAGAAGCTTGCCAGAATGGAGGAGCGAGCGGAGTAGTAGTTAGGAGCCTTAGTTTCTCCTTTGTTAAATGAATGTACCCCTTTGATGTATTTATGATGTAATAATAAGCTAGACTCTCTTTATTATGTAATAAATGCTTCATTAACGTACCCTAATTTTGGGGGCGTTACAACTAGTCCGTTGTAACTATATTTGGGTTCGGGAGCCAAGTTACGAGAGGGGAAGGGTTTTAATGCACTTCTCTCGCCCAATCCGAAGATCGGTCTCTACTTAGGCATTTTGTGAAAACATTTGAGATTCTTCTTTATTAATCAACTTTTAGCCAATTAGGGTAGGGGGCACAGTTAAAAGGGGATTAAAACTGTTACATATTTGCAGGATGTAATTGATGGCATGCTACGGTCAGTAATAAATAGGATAAAAGGCAAGTATTGCTTGAATGGGCCAACACAGTGCACGACTGGAAGTTGGTGCACGCAGGGGAAACTTGCATGCGCTGATCTATTTCACATAGATCACTACATGCAAGCCAACTTGGTGCGCGAACCCCAGACCAGTGCCCGTGTGTTCGCTTGTCCTACAAGGCTTTCGTTTTTATCCCCTTCTGTGCTCTGGAATGACCAGCGCTCACCCAGGACAAACAAGCAATTTATATATGCAGAAAAGACATATAATTACAGGTAGAATGAGGAATAATTGAAATACGCACCATAAATAGTGTGGGGAACAAAATAATGGCCAGAGGCCAAATTACCCATGCAAATCCAACTATTGAAAGTCAGCATGGACCAACGCGCGCTAGTCATTGACACGCGTGCACATGTTTTGACTGGACTTCTAGTGCTTGGTGTTGCATTCTTGGGCTTTGAGAAGTGTTTAGAAGTAACGCAGGGGTATTCTAACACAACAGATATTCATATTGAAGGACTACCAATAGTTTTAGCTAGGAGAGCAGTGAAACAAGTTTTAACATGATCAACTGTGTCCAACATGACAATAAAAACATAAAAAGACCAACACCCTTGTCCCCACGCAGGTCTGCGTGCGCAGCCACAGAATGGCGCGCACAAACAGATGACCGATGCATGCAGGTGTGAAGATCACATGGTTCTTGTAACCTTGCCTGCTTTAGGGCTTGGACAAGTATAGATTACCAGCCTTGGCCCTTCCAGCCCCTCTCACAGATCAAAACAGGAAAACAGTAAAGGTTTATATCTTTGTTTAAGGTTGATAAAGGGTTTAAAGTTGGTGTTTAGTGGTTGAAAGATGGATGTTTAGTGATTGCTTGAGTGATTGTAGGTGTGTTTTGCTTGAGTTGGAGACTTAGGGTTAGGATTTTGGTAGTTTTTTTTGTAACCTTGGAAGCTTGGGTTTTTTTTGTAAACCTTTAGAAGAAGAACCAGGGGGGGTATTTATAGGAGGGGAAGATATGGTGGCAATGGAGGTGTAATCAACCAACAAAGGCTGGTTTGGGTTGCTTGGTGGCTAAGCCTCCCATAAAGTTGATGGGAGGGTTGAGAGAGAGGAAACACCCCCCATGCAGAGGTACTGTTTAGATGAAATCAGAGGCTCTAATGTGTAATAGACCCATGATGATGGCAAAATTCCGGTTGGAAAAAGGTTATAGGGACATGGGTTGACCAGCGCGCGTGGGTCGCAGATAAGCGGGCGCATGTCAAACCAACACATGCGTTGGTCAATGGTCATAGTTTTACCATTGTCCACGACCTGTTGATTTGATCCTCATGCGTAGCCCAAACTTACCCACGTGTTGGTCAACAGTTAAAGCTTAACCATTGACCACCACTTGTCAAGTTGATCTGCGTGCGCAGGTTTTAGACCAGCACATTCCAGTAGGGTTTTTGGCTAGGGTTAAGGGTTCAAAGGGGGGCCAAACACTCAAAGTTCAAATTCTTAATCATTTTCAAAACTGTTCTTGATTCGTTTCATTATTGGGGAAACAAGAATCAAAATAAAGTAAATTAAAGGGGAGACCTAGATTGGGGTGTTTACAATGAACGAATTAGAAAACTAACTAAAACTGGAAACCTGACTGGATTAGAAAACTTTCCAAATTAGGAAGCCCGATCAAGTTTGGAAAGTAACCCGATTAGGAAACTTGACGGGATTAGGAAACTTTCCAAATTAGAAAATCGGGTCAAATTAGGAAAGTAACCTAATTAGGAAACTACATGCATTGACAGGCTACTCATGGATAAACCATGAGAGCAATTTAACCATGAGAGCAAAACAACTAATTAAATAAACATCATGCTAATATACGACGTGTAGGGGTAAAACAGTAATTGACATGTTGGGGTGAAACTGACAGCATAACGACTGTAATCGGACAGAATAACGACAAGGGTAAAATGATAAATGTGCATACAAGCAGAGTAGTGGCTATGTTGTTGCATGTGCGAATGATTACCAAGACAGAGTAACTACAGGATGATCTATTCAAAGAATTAAACGTGCAGCAGTACGACTAAACGTGCATAAAGGGCAAAATAGTCATTACACATGAGCTGTCTAAATCCTAGATTATCATGCATAAACGAAAGCTACACTAGCATGCAAATTGAAAAGCCTAAACTTGTATGAACTAAGCAAGAAAATAAAATAAACCTTAAGCATGCAACTAATCGACAACTAACTAAGCAATAATTAAAAAGCAGCTAAACTAAACTAAACTAGACAATAAAGAAAATAAAAATGAACGACATACCTTGACTCCTCGAGACCAAGTGAACCGCCCTCAGGAATTGAGCGAAGATTGGAACTAGATTGCTCGTAGAGGAGCAACCTTGATGCAAGATGCTTTCGGTAGCCTAATGGCATAGAGAAAGCTTTACTATGCTTGAACGCTAGGAAATCTTAACTTGCTCTCAAGCAATGAATGAACTTTTGAGTGAAACTGAACTTTCGGAAAGAGAGCTCTAAATGCTTTTTGAACGAATGTTCTGAACGAGTTAAAACATGTGGAGGTGAAAGGTTTATATAGGTTGTCCGCGGAGAAAAACAAGTTCAATTTTCGATGTGGGACTAAAAAAACACCTAAAGTACGAAGTCTAGTGCATTTGCACACAAAATGAGGCCGTTTTAAAGGCTAAAGCCGGCCTGGCTTTGGCCCAAAGCTGTCCCGCTCCGGCCCTGATTCGGGTTCTGGGTCTGTAAAAAGTTCAAACTTCACGGACTTGCTCTAGATACTTTCTAACTCATATTTGTGTGTTCTTGGACCGTCAAAAAGTTTGTTGAGTCTACTTTCTAACCCAATTGATTTGGATGAAAAGTACTTTGTAAATAAAAAGATATGACAATTATACCCTCAGTGGGTCAGGAAATGAATCATTTTGGTAAAATCCTTGCATCTCTCTCTTTTCAAACCAAATTGCGGCTTACTATATATCAATAAAAAGTGTTTTGAAATTACTAGATGGAAGTGGAATCCAACCATAAAAATATGAAACTTTAGTTTTTGAAAATTGGACTGAAAGCAGACTAAATTGAAGATTAGCGATGTTATTAGGGCCAAAACACATGTCCACACACTTTTACTCACTCCAAGGTAATTGAGGGTCAAAAACAAATCATTTATTGAATAAAAAAGGCCTTAACATAATTTTGAAAATGAGTCAGCATAGAACACAACTTGAAAAAGCTTTACGACTCGATAAAATGTTTTGACGAAATTTGTAACAAAAGCAACGATGAAAGGTTATCTTCAGACATCTATGTATCAAGATCACCTCTTGTGAACAACCATAATCGAAAGCAACATTGTCATCATTGGGCGGCCGCTTAGCAGGAGGCCTAAGCATTACAGACTACCAAATGGAATGTTTACACCTTCTTGGATAGGGGTGAGTATGGTTCGGATTGGTTCGATTTTATAGTAAACCAAGAACCAAACCAATATCTAAGGATCATGAATTTAGAAAACCAAACCAACCCATAAAAGGTATAGAACCAAACCAATCCAAACAATTAAAATATGATTCGGATTCAGTTTTAAACCACGGTTTGCTTTGCATTAAACTATCAATTTCAAAAAAATATTTAAAGTACTTAAAATTACGAAAATAAATTAAAAGAAAACTTGTATTAAAAACAATTCATATCAAATTACCGAAATACACTAGCATCAACCAACTAATTAACTAAGAGTAGAATACCACAATTGTCTCAAGTCTTGGTAGTGAAAGAATTATAGGAATACAATTTAGAGAAATTTAGGAATTGGGCCATGCAAAGTTGATTGATTTGGTGATCCCATGTGCTTTTTGTATATAATAAATTAATAATCATATGAAATTAGGAATGAGTTGTAATATATAGAAGTTTAGTGAAAATTATCTTGGCAGAGAAGGAAAACTAAATATTGTGGAGAATTTAATAAGATCAAAAAATTAGGAAAGTAGTTGACCCACATTTATTTGATGAATCATAATTAAATTATGTGTGTATGTGTGTATATATATGTATTATATGGTTCGGATCGGTTTGAAACCATAACCGTAAACGTGAATCCACAAACCAAACCATGTAACGCGATTTCTAATTTTTTTAAACCATAACCGTAAACGAACTAGATGAGTGATCTAGTGGGGTGAAGGACGAAGTAGAAGTACAAAAGAGACAAAGGCAGCGTGTCCCTATCTTTTTCGCGTGAGGTATGGGCAGATTTCCCTAGATGGATTGGGCGTGGTCACTCCTTGGAAGAATAATCTCCTTCCTGGTGCCCACCACTTTATCTCTCTAGGAAAAAGCTCTCTCTTGAATGTCTGGTATATATAGATATCTCGGCCTTGGTCAGGTCCAGTAAAATCCTAACATGTGTTTCTTCCATACCTCCAGGTCACGAGAGTGACATCATCTCATGCAAGCACAACCCTCGGGTGCCCCCTCCTCACGATGGTCCTTCTCCTTAAGCGACCAAACCACTAGATTCCTGTCAATTCCCCACGGGAGTAGGGTCGTGACCCTAACAAGATTGCATCTTAACAAGGCCCCTTTGGACCTGCCTTATGACCAGGGCGTGCTTTAGACATCTGGGTGAACTCTGTTCATCTTGACCCTTCTCACGTGTCAAGCTCCTTAATCGGGCTGTGCAGGTCGAGGTCCTTTCACGATGGTTCTCGCGGACTAGAATGCCTTCGCGATGGGTCTAGCAGGCCAAAACATCTTTGTGATAGAAATTTTCTCTCTTTAGTCTCTGCATAAATGAACACAACAACTACTATTTATAGGCAAAGGCCAAAAATCTTTGTGGGAGCCCTTAGGTTGCGGACCCTCGTGGGACCCCTCTGGTGGCTAATGTGTTGCAGACGAGAACCTGTTACTGCTTTCACAGACAAGACCCTGTCACTACCTTTGTTGACAGGACCTTACTGCTACCTTTACTGACGGGACCCTGCCGCTACCTTTCGCTAATAGGACCCTTCCTCTAATTACGCTGATAGGACCCTGTTGCTACCATTGCTGATGGGACCCCAACCACTACCTTCCGCTGACGGGTCCCTGTTACTACCATTACTGACGGGACTGTGCTGCTACCTATTGTGACAGGACCCACTACGCACTACGCTGCATTGACGGGACCTGTCATTACCCTACCTAGTCGTGGGCCTGCTCCCAGGGTCGCGGGTGACTCTCGTAGCCTTTTTTTGCCCCCATGAGCCTATTCGGCCTCGCGGATGCCCATTTTTGTGCCTTGCAACACTAGCTCTTCTTTTGAGTGATGGTCACTGGCCACGTGTTGCTCTCGCGGCCATTCCAAGCATCACTTTGTGGTTGGCTAGTCAAATGATGCAGGACAGATTTGGAATAGGGCTAAGTATGATCAAACACGAG
>BPLS01030252.1:619287-645786 GCA_019656275.1 Rhododendron kiyosumense | reverse complement strand
AACATGACTATGTGCAACCCCATGTTTTCCTTCATTTAAGGTCATCCTATTGTGGGAAGACTTGACTTATGGCATCCAATTGGTATCGGTCCTCTTCCTCCTCCTTGCCAACATGACTATGTGCAACCCCATGTTTTCCTTCATTTAAGGTCATCCTATTGTGGGAAGACTTGACTTATGGCATCCAATTGGTATCGGTCCTCTTCCTCCTCCTTGGCAACATGACTATGTGCAACCCCATGTTTTTCTTCATTGAAGGTCATCTTATTGTGGGAAGACTTGACTTACGGCATCCAATTGGTATCAGTCCTCTTCCTCCTCCTTGGCAACATGACTATGTGCAACCCAATGTTTTCCTTCATTGAAGGTCATCCTATTGTGGGAAGACTTGACTTATGGAATCCAATTGGTATTGGTCCTCTTCCTAGCAACATGACTATGTGGAACCCCATGGTTTTCTTCATTGAAGACCACCGTTAGTTTAAAACTTTGTGTTTAGAATTGAAATTAATATCTATCGGACCACAAAAGATTAGATATCTTTTCTGAACGGTGAAGAAAATTTCATTGAATACAAGGATTTAAAAAATAAAATTAGTAGAATAGAAAAAAAAACATTGAGAGAGTCTTAGAAAGTGCACAAAACATAAAATTTCCAATACATTGGATCTTGGGATGCAATATTACTACTCCCCTCAATTTTAGTCCGACTTGATTTCATATTCTATAAAATTGTATACCCCTTATCTATAAGCTTTTCTTTTGGTTAACAAGTCTCTCTCCATCCAGGATTTTACTGCCCATACTCCTGCTACTTTCGTTCCAAACTCTCATAGGCCTGATCCTATGATTTGGACCTTGCATGCATCCCTCTGGTTTATACTCAACCAAATCTGCTTGGTCTGCCTTGAGGATCAAAAACCCTACTCCAAATTGGGTGAAAGCTGTTTGGTTCTCGCACTATGTCCCAAGAAGGGCTATCTTGGAATGGATGGCAGTCTAACATAGACTGGCTGCTAACGATAGAATTTTACACTGGAGAATGTCTTCGGATGGCCTTTGTATTCTTTGTTGTAATGAACATGAGAGCCACAACCACCTGTTTTTTGAGTGCTCTTTCTCTGCTTATGTTTGGTGTTCTATTCTCCAGAAAAATGGGGTTGATAGGTGTTTTTCCTCAAAAAAAGCAAAACTAGGTAAACTTGCTTTGCAGGCGTGTCAGGATTGGATTGCAGTCCAAATTCATGCTAAGGCTTGAATGCCTCAGATTTGACTTCTATAAAACCCATATAGTGGTTTGCCTTAATGAAAAGGACTTAAATATTTCCTAATCGTTGGTAGACAAAGGAAAAGAAGCAGGGCTGAATGAAATTAAACAAGCTCCATTAATAGCCTAATGAAGTTGATTAGTACAAGTGATTGAAATGAAATGAAAAACTAGGCTTTGCTAGTTTGGATTGAATGATAAAAGACAAGTTCACTTTGTTGGTGCTGGGACCTCTCTAAAGGCCTTCAATTTTGATATTTATAGGCATTGATTAAGCGTTGTGCTTGTTGGTGTTGGGACCTCTCTAAAGGCCTTCAATTTTGGTATATATTTACAGGCAATATCTCCAGGCCTTGAGCTGTTTCCACCTGCCATCATGCATGGTTGCCATGTGTCCCTCCAGGCTTGAGCTGCTTGGGCTTCATCAATGCATGATTGCCACATGTCCATCCCTTGCTCCTTACTCCAAACCTTTAGCTGCATGCTTTGCTTCAGGCTTGAAAAACAACTATTTGAGGCCTAAATTGCCTTTTTTGCAGGAATATTTGCCAAAAGGGGAATCATGGGGCTTTTACGGTTAAAAGCCAAAATCTTTGGAAAAGATTGATACTTTTCAGCTACTTTTCATCCTTTGTGGGGCCCTTGATGCTCCTAAATTAGTTCCTTCTGCAGGAAGATTCAAGACAAAGAGAATTTTTGGAACTTGTGCCCTCTTGTCTTGTAAATAAAAATCAAGGAGGCCTAAGTTAGCTGCTTGTGAGTAGCTTGTACAGACCTGATTGAGCTACTTAGGCCATATGGGCTGCATAATGCCATGTGTCCTTGCTTTATGCTCAAGGATGGTGGCCATTCAGGCCTTGAGCTGCTTGTGAGCAACTTGCTTAGACCTGCTAGTGAGAACCTTTTAGGCTTTTGAACTGCTTGTGAGCAGCTTGCTTGCCAAGTATGACTAAGCAGCTTATGGCCTTTTTGACTTGATTACCCTTGAGTGGTGGCCCCCCAGGCCAGGTGTAGAGACCTGTATTAATTAATTTTAATTTTTCAGAAGGTATTAATCTTAGAATTGAAAAAGTAAAATGTGAAGGGTTATGTGATTGGTGGCTAATGTGATAGAATTGTTTGTGGAAGAGTTATTTGTGTCGTAGTTTGGCATATATGTAGTATATATAGGGGCATGGGTGTATAACACACACACACGTACACCCCTCTCCTTTTACGTTATTTCCTCCCCTCTCTCCCTCTCCCCAGCCAAACTCTCTCCGCTCTCTCACTCTCACTTACAAATTCCACGCACCTCACTCAAAACATCAAAGATCCACTCTCATTTCACCTCTATTGCGCAACCCCGGGCTTGTGTTTTGTTGGTTAAGGCTTGGGAGGAAGCTCTTGATCAATCTTGAAGTTTCAGAGCTGGGGCTCGTGGGAATCGCTTGGGTTTCGATCTTTTACTCGAGGTAGGGACTTCTTCTTCACTCCTACGTGTATTAATCAGCCCCCATAGTTGTCTTGAACCCTGTCACGATCTGTTGTTCGCGTACCCGTAAGCCCCTCGGTACCGATACCCATATTTGTGTTGGTATCGGTACCCAGGAGGTTGGAACGCCCGTAACCCATTTGGTACGGATACCTAGGTTTGTATTGGTATTGGTACCCAAGCCTTAATTTCAGCTTTGAACTTTGTTGATTCCTTTGATATTCATTCACTTCTATCACTCTTTTAACACTCCTCCACAACTCCCAAACCATGTTGCTCACGTTCCTTTGGTCCCCTATATCACTCTAGCTTTCTTGTTGCTCGTTAATAAGAATCCAACCGCTACCGTCGATTGTGATCGGGCAATCCACGATGGTGCCAGTCCACGGATCCGTTTGGGTGATACGACCGAGTGTGGACGGTTACGACACCAGTTTGAATTTGTTTAATACAATATGCTTGACTTGTTCTCTTAAGCACTCAGTGCATTTATACGTTTGTGGCCATATATGTGTTGTTGCTTTGTTTTTTTAAGTGCTTAAGTAGTTTGTATTTGATCTACCGATTCATGTGAAACGGTGGCTTCGACCGTTAGTTTACTAATTTTGAGTAGGCACCGGTGGGAGAATTTGGTCAGTACGGGCGGTCGTGATTATTGAATAGTTTCTGACATATACTAATCGCAATGCGTGGCTTAATAATTTCAGTCTATGAAGCACCGACACTCCAAAAGGGCGCCGTACCCACGTATTGGACACGGGGACACGGCGGGGACACGCCTAAATACGTACGTGGCGTGTCCAATAATTTATATTATTTTTTGATAGGGGACACGGCTGGGGGTTAAAATGTAATTTTTTAAAAAAATTTAGGGGTTAATATGAAATTATTCAAGACTTTTGGATTAAATTGTAATTATTCCTTTAAAACCTATATTAGGTTCCGATTGGTTCGTTTTCTCATTACTTTTCAACCTGCCTACTATTTTTTTTGTATTTGAACCATGTTAATCTCATACATTAATCATATAGGGCATGTCTATCTCAAAGGTTGCAATGTAATGGTTAGTATTTATGACGAAATATGAATGTTAACTGTTAGTATTTATAATCTATTATGTCAAAACTATTAATGGTTAGTGTTTATGACGAAATATAAATGTTAACTGTTAAGTTGTTTATTATTTATGTTTTGCAATGTAAGCATGGAGAAAAGAAAAAAATATAAAAAAAAAATATATATATATATACACACACACGTGGCGTGTCCCCCGCTGTGTCCGTATTTCTATTTTTTTAGAATTGCCGTGTTCTGTGTCCGTGTCCGTATCTGTGCTACTTAGATTTCGGTACTTGATTGGTCGAAACCATTTCTTATTGAATTAGAATTTGGCTTCGTTGTAATCATCTTGAACTGGTTGTACTTAATTTGTTTTTCTCAAGTTGGGATAGTAAAGATTTTTGAGTGATTGGAATTGTTTTCCGCCCGTCGCTCGCCGCACCGAACTAGGCCAGGGGCATGGCAGTAGGTTCACGAAGGTTAGGAGGCTTGTTCCTCGGGAGAAAACATATTAATTACTAATTATTTCATGTTATTATCAGTTTGTCTATATGCATGGGGATAAGGTTTTATTCGTGGATGTGGGATAAGAATGTGTTAATTATGTGGGTTAAGAATGTGTTAATTTAGTGAGCGAGTGATGTATGTTAAATGTCGTGGTTAAAGAATGTATTATTGAGCAGTACGGAGTAGCAATTTTTTTTTTATAGAGAAAAACTTATTCATGAAGGAGCCATGGATAAGTTTTACGGAACTCAATTTCGACCGTCCAAAAGTGGCAAATTTCTTTCGATTTGCTTATGGAAAAGTACTTTTTCAAAAACTCATCTTTCATTTGATCCCAAGAGGTGATGCTATTCGGTGTCAAATTAAGTTTTAAGCCAGTATTTGGCTTTTTCTTTAAGTGAGATAGGAAATAACTTCAACCTAAGGGCATTGTCAGTGATGTAGTGCTGAATTTTAACAATTGAGCAAATTTCTTCGAAGTCGCCTAAAAGCCTATATGGGTCCTCGTTATCAAATCCATAGAATGATGGGAGCGTTTGTAACAAACTGGACTTGATTTCAAATTGTGTTGAAGTAGTGGTAGGCAGTCTTATGCATGATGGTGAGGTGTAGGCGGATGGGAGAAAGTACTCCCAAATCGCAGGTGGAGACCGTTCGCAGAGAGACAGGTTGGTTTTTGAGATCCAAAGTGAAAACAGTCCGACAACCCCAAATTTCACGTCCTGTTAATCTACTTGAATTTAGACACTGGATTATATTATATCTAGGACTAGAAGTAACCTTTGGTTGAAACTTTAGCGTTTCGAATTGAATATCTATCGGACATGCATGAAATTTCACGAAACAAAAGATATGCAATGCGTTGGATTTAGGGATGCAATACTATTAATCTCCTCAATATTTAGTCCGACAGTGATTTCATATCATATTCTGTAAAATTCTTTACCCCTCGTTTATAAGCAGTCCTATTGGTTAACAAAAGATGTCCTACCTAGCTATTACCCAAATAATTAGAGAATACAATTCTTGTTTTCACTATTTTATTACCCAAATAAGAGTTACCTAGTTTTCACTCTTTTGTTAGAGTATCCACAATGACATAATCAAAAGTATAGGTTTTTAAAGTTAGGAATATTGGTTCAAAATATGGCTCACAATGCTATAATCAAATTTAACAACCTTCTTAGAAATAATCAAATTTTGGACTTTGGATACCCAAAACTAACAACCTTTTGCTAATAAATAAATTTAATAAATCTCACATTCTCAATCAAATACACACATCATTACAAAATAAATGTTCTCTCTCTTCCATTTCCCCCCCTCCCTTTTTCATTTTCAACAATGTTTTCAAAAAAAAGTATTTTACTATTTTTTAAAATTATTTTTAAAAAACTGTTTTCCCCCAAAATTTGTTTTTTAACTGTTTTTAAAAAAAAACATTTTATACAAAATAAATTGTTCTTTTTTTGAAAAATTGTTTTGTATAAGAAAATGTTTTTTCTCAAAATCTTTTCTTATATGAAAACTATTTTTTCAAAAACTGTAGTTACACAAAAGCTATTTTTCTTAACACTGGCTTTTTTTTTTTTTTGTTGTTGAAGTTTTGAAAAAAGTTCAAAAATTATTTTCTATTTTAAATAGTTTTTATTAGTCTCAAAATTATTTTAGGAAAAACTATTTCCTATGTTCACAGTTTTTAGTTTTTCTGTAATTTAAAAAAGTGAAGTGGCATCTTTTGGTTATTCAATTTTGATTATGCCATTGTGGACCTCTACATTGTTAATCTTAGTAATCTCTTAAATGGATAATCAAAAGTTGATGTGGCAACTTTTGGTTATCCATTTTTGATTATAGCATTGTGGATATCCTTACCCAAAGAAAATAGATTAACAGAGCTAGAAAGAATGAAGAGCATTGCCGCAGAAGACTAGTCTTTGCACGGATCAAAAAAACAAGAAGAGACTAGTCTTCGCACAGCCAAACACACGCAAGGAACTCCCCATCTATTCTGTCGAACACTCGAAGTCAAGCGGCCATATAGTATCAAAAGTTTCAAATAGGCATGAACTATAGTCTAGAAAAATACTAACCAAAAAAAAAACAGCACTATCAGTTCAAAAAAACATAAATACAACACTAAAGTAATCAGCTTGCCCCAGAAAGGTACAACCTCGGTGGCCTTCTGTTGAACTATAATTATTTTGAGTAAGTTTCAAAACTTATCATATGAATTTACTATATTTTATTCTTCAGTTCAGAAATTGATTGAAATAGAATTAGGTACATGTCTTATTCCATTTAGCCATTGGAGTTTGATTTGCTTTAACTAGCGTAAAACTCAAGCTATGCACAAATAAGAACCATAAATTGGTACCAAATAATAGAAAATCATACCAAATTATTTTGCATTACAGTATTTAGATATTTCCAACGTAATTGATAAGTACACAACATGAAGTGACAATAATAATTTAACATTTGAATTTGCAATCCTACTTATCCAATTGTGTTATAAATTAAGGTCTACTTGTGTCGTAAGTCTACCTTTTCGATTGAGTTGTAAGGCGGATAAAGGTATTTATTCAATTTTGCAAGTCCCCGAAAGGCGTACCTTATACTCAGTGCTCCAATTGATAAAGATCTAGCATTGGCCATTAAAATTTTTTTTTTTTTTTGAAACAGCAGAAAAAAAGAAAGCTTTATTAACTCATAAGATAAAGTACATAGCTAATAGAGGGTCATGGATACATCGGTTTGATCATCCATGACCCTCATCTCCTAGCCACACGGAGGAAACTGATTTGGGCCCAATAGACTGAGCCCAAAATCAGGGGAAAACACCTAAAACGGCACAGGTTGCAAAGGAACCAAAACCAAACCAAACACCCAACAGACAAAGCCCAAAACACCTAATACAACCCAAACCCAAAAACCCAACCCTAGCATTGGCCATTGTTGAAACCTGCTATGTATGCGTGCAAAAACAAATGTACATATTAGCATTGGCCATTTTTGGGGATTTACCACAGGTCCCACACAAATGATCCGAGCCGTTCAGTAAATGTAAAATACTTTTTCAAGGGTAACTGTAAAACATCAGCTTAATCCGATACCTATAGGTGTCCAATCCAATCATTTAACTTTTCATTATCCAAAAATCTCAATTAAAAGTTAGATGACTGGATCGAGAACCTATAAGTATCGGATTGAGCTGATTATTCACGAAAACCTTTGAAAAAATGTTTTACATTTACTGAGCAGCTCGGATCGTTTGTATGGGACCCTTGGTGTACCCCACAAAAAAATGTGTACAATCTGTGCGCTTTCGTTTGTGTGTAGCAGTCTTCTAAAGCTAAATTCAAAAAAATTGAACGTAAGATAAGAAAAGTGGCATGGTAGTACTTTATTGCATATGTACAAATATCAAATTAAACGAATCACGTACACATTGAACAAAACAGTAGAAAGTATGCGTAAAATCAAAATCCTCCGAAGATGAATATTGTTCATTAGATATTGTTTGTATTGTTCTCCTGAAGTCATATCTGATCAATTTTAAACCTCTTGGTTTTCAATAAATGATGGAGAAAGCAGTTATGCCATTTCAAGTGTTCGACAAATAAGTTTAGAATTCCCATTCATTTTGAAAAAGGATAACAGAATCCCACAAATTAAGGATGAAACAATTAGCTGTAAATATTCTTTTTAAGAATTGAAACATTTATTAGTTTTTCAAAAGTGAAGCACGACTAATTAACAAACCATATTAGAGGGACTCCGGAATGGTTCTCCGGCGTGAGA
Organism: Rhododendron kiyosumense; assembly: GCA_019656275.1. Lineage (NCBI taxonomy): Eukaryota > Viridiplantae > Streptophyta > Magnoliopsida > Ericales > Ericaceae > Rhododendron > Rhododendron kiyosumense. The sequence continues at coordinate 637,675 of BPLS01030252.1, read as the reverse complement.
GTGAGATAGTGCAGAGCAAGAGGTTAAAGCATTCGGGTTTTGAGGGTAGGAGACAATGTACCTCTTTAGGGTTGCTTAGCTTCCTTTATATAGAGCATCCTTACTTGCTCCCCAAGTACTAGCATGTGCAAGGCACACTTCAGCTGACGCCGCCTGACGTAACAGATAAGGTTGCGAACAATCTTTTGCATGAACTAGTGCACCCATGTGCGCTCATGTCTCTTCACATATCCACTCGGATGCCACCTTCATCATACCAGATAAGATGGTTATATGGATGTGAATGAGTTGGCATAATGTTTACCGCCGTGCCTAGTGTTCGAGCACTAGACCGATCATAGTAGTGTTCAACGCCATGCCTAGTGTCGGAGCACTAGACCAATCGTAGCGACTCTATAGGGCTCGATTGGATGGGGTATTGAGAAGGAGTATTAGTTTTCTCCCCTCCTAAGACCATGGGCCCAGGTTTATCACCTAGTTTGGCAACCCAAAAACACAGGGATATTAGATTTCCCCCCTCTTGTACCGACTAATACCCCTTGCGGGGGGGGGGGGGTTATTTATGGGTGGGTTTTTGGGTGTTATTAGTTAATACCCCCGGATAAGGCCAAAATAATGTCTCATCCTCCTCCATTTTAACTACAAAACAATCTTATCCCCGTATTTTATCCCTCATTCAAACTAAGTACTATTTTATCCTCTCATTTTTAATACCTCATCAAAACCAACTACTATTTAATCCCCCCATAAACATCATATCAATTTGGGTTATCCCTTATTAACCAATACCCCTTATTATTTTATCCCTCGTTCATAAATAATACCCCCAATCCTTATCCCGCATTTAAACGAGCCTGTGTATTGATGGACCAACAGCCCTCACTTGCCCGCCGAGGACTATCATAGCCGAACCTCGTTGCCGAGCCTAAAAGCTCAAATGTAAGTCCACGTGCTTTGGATACAACGTGACTTGTGGCCTAGCTTTCACTTAGCACCGCAATAGTGGCCGAACCCTTAATGTTCGAACCATGGAAAGGAGCATCAACCTTAATATAGGTTGGCCGAACCATAATGTCCGAACCATAGCGAGGAGCATCGACCTCTTTATAAATTGACAGTTAGATACTCCATATCCGAATGTCGCCGCACCGAGCCTATTTATCCGAACCAAAGAGTTCGATGCTTGACTCGACCTTACTATGAGCTGGGCGAACCACCGTGTCCGAGCCATAAGAGAGTTTGAGTGTCAACCTCAACATAGGCAGATAGGCCGATCGTACTATAGGTATAGGTATATATCCGAGCCATAAGAGATCGAGCTTGAGTGTCAACTTTACTATATTAGATGATTGGATCGAGAACCTATAGTTATCAGATTGAGCTGATTATTCATGTGAACCCTTGAAAGTGTTTTACATTTACTGAGTAGCTCGGATCATTTGAATGGGACCCGTGTGGACCCCAAAAAAAATATGTGTACAATCTATGTGCTTTCATTTGTGTGTAGCAGCCTTCTAAATCTAAATTCAAAAAAATTGACGTAAAATAAGAAAAATGGTATGGTAGTACTTTATTGCATATGTACAAATATCAATGCTGTGTTTGGATTTGGATTTGAATTTTTTTTTAAAAAATAGTAGGGTTAATAAGTGGAGAGAAATAGAGAGAGAAATATTGGAAGTAGGAGGAATTTAGGGAGAATCTAGGGGGAATTTTTTGAAAAATGCTTTTTAAAAAGCAAAGAAAACAAGGCACAAATTAATTAAACAAATCATGAACACATTGGACAAAACAGTATAACCTAGAAAGTATGCGTAAAATCAAAATCCTCCAAAGATGATTGTTCATTAATTAGATTCAACCTAAAGAAATTTCACACCGAAAAAATATTACAACAGATTCTTTTTAAGTCGTTACGTACCTTCGGTTGATGTATGGCCTGCTCAAAAAAAAATCCCACCAAATCTGTAGAAGATGAAATCCATAAAAATCCATGGATAAAATTGAATATGTAAAAGAATAAAATCATAGAAATCCTTGGCAAATACTAATAATGGATAAAAAATTACTCTTTCTCTAACTACCCAGTCCATCCATCATTTGTACTCCATTCATTTTGAAACATTTATTAGTTTTTCAAAAGTTAGCAATGGAAATTCTAAACTTTTGGGGAAAAAAAAAATTAGCCTATTATTATTATTATTTTTTGGTCGAAAGGCAGCCTATCAATTAGTTAAACTATTTTTAGATCAATTAAACCACAATATCCAATTACTAAAGTGGCAATATAATCAATTAAATAAATAAAAATGCTAGACCGTAACAAAAAAGAGAAAGAAACCGCATTAATTAACTTATTTGTTTCCATTGGCTTTATATTTAATTTATTTGTTGTATGCCAACAAACGATGTGTCACCTATACTCTGGAGTTTTACCCTAAATCCCAAACCTAGCTCTGATACCACCTCTGTCATGTCCCAACTCCAATACGGGTCACGTGACCAGCCGGTGATAGAATCACCAAGGCTTCCAACACTCTTACCATTCAAAGCATAATCAATAACATATAAAGAGAAACAACGGAAAGGTCTATTCATACAACTTCAAAGTGTCTATACAACATAGTTAAGCATAATTTACAATGACAACTATTACAATACCACTTGTCTCAAAACTACACAACGCTCCTGCTCCTTTTTACAGACGTGCTATTTGCAATAGCTAACCAAATGACGCATTCGGCCGGCCCATAACTTGCTTTCAACAATAACCTAGAAAATTAGAAAAGGTTTTCAAAAGTCGAAGCTCAGGTGGGAAACATATACTAAAGTTACAAATTTGACCATAGAAATACCTTACTTAGTAAAATAGTTCAAGAACCAAGCAACATTTCAAGTATTCTCATCAAATTTTCCTGTAACATGCATTTTGATCTATAAATTCAATTCTTTGGCCCAAAAGATGGACACTTTTTTTCTTCCCTTTCACTTTTGCACATTCAACCGATAATAACATTCAATGGTATTTTTTGATAGTCAGTTGGGGAGGGACCCCATTGAAGAGTGGTAAGATATCATTACCCAGTGATGTCTGTCTGCATCTCCTACCTTATTACTTCATGCCGCTAGTTTCTTTACATGTCCCGTAGCGCTCGAGACACCGTTCGAATGATTCATATTATCACAAGCATGTACTAACAAGAAGTAAAATTTAAGTTCCCAAAACATATCGCCATGGTCTAGATTAACCGTAACACAAAAGATTTGTAAGCCAACCATTGCATGCATTAACATCAAATAAACCAAGTAGGAAGCTCAATACCCATATTTTTCAGCAAAAACAAGCAATGGCATTTCTTTCCAAAAATTTAGAAAATACATGTAGCTAAGGTATGCATAACTCACCAAAAAAAGATGTGTCGAACTTGACGTGGCATCGAACTAGCCCAAGGAATTGGTACATATAAAAATCTTACCACAAATTACTATTTGTTGCAATTGAACTTAATGTTGTTAATTAATTTTCAAATTAGGCCATCGAATCGGCATATGTACTGTTTTTATAGTTCTAAATTGAAAGTATTATATACCTAACCTATTATCTCTGCTGAAGCTATGGGTACTGTCACGCCCTCGATTTTCAACATAATTAAACAATATATTTCAATAAAAGAGTCTCGCATATCATATACGTTACCCAAAGGAGTTTCCCACCTGTTTAATTTACAAACAAGTCCTTAAGTTTAGATAATTACAACTTTAGTCAAAAAGAAAATTCAGGGGTAATTAGTTACAAGACCATCTTTAACAAAATGAGATCTTCACAGAGATGATGAAATAACCAATGATGTCAGCTTCCAAAAGTCTTTCATTGCCAAGCACACAATGTATGCAATCTATTGCTCGGTATCTGAACCTGAAAAGAAAGATTTGGTTAAGCTACACTAGCCCAGTAGAGAATTCTATACTCAAACTATATGAAATTTGATGAATCATACACCGAGAATGAGTGAATATTGACAAATACGCCCAATGCACTAGTGACTACCAATACATTGCAAGTTATGGCCTAAGGGTCCTAGACTACACGTAACTGTCACTAACCATTTGCTTCTTTAACTAAATACATTAATAAACTCACGTCGTTCTACATTTGTCTGTAATCAATTCATAAACATATTATTATTATTCGTACGGTACTACAATCTTTCTCGTGCCTACATTGATATTCGTCAAATCCCTTTATTGCAAAACCTTTCCTTTCTTTTAATCAGGTGTTTCCCATCGACAATAACTAGGGTCACCTCGGGTCTAGTTCCCTTGAGTGCAGGGTCACCCCGAGTCTATTCCCTCAATAATAATAAACAGTGGGGTCACCTCGGGTCTAGTTCCCTCGAGTGCAGGGTCACCCCGAGTCTATTCCCTCAATAATAATAACCAATTGGGTCACCTCGGGTCTAGTTCCCTCGAGCGTAGGGTCACCCCGAGTCTATTCCCTCAATAACGACCGCTTGGGTCACTTCTCATACCTTTCATAATCGTTATCATTTTATAATCAATTTCATCATCCATCTGTCAGTTATACCACAGAATTTCCATTAACCATTACCTAATTCCCCAAATATATATGTTCATGCCTTTTCATTAGTTTACCCACTCGCATCAGACATACCGTATTAAGCCCATATAAATATATAATCCTACAATCCTTTACCCATTAGTTTCTACCCTTGAACCTCATAGGAAGGATGCCAAAAGAATTGAAAGACTTGACGAGTCGGGAGGACACCGGCTATTTTATCATCTCAAATAGTTCTTTCACAACATCGATTTTCACTTCAAGCATTCTAAGCAATCTACCAATCCACCATGCTAATTACATTTCAAAATATTCCAGACTATCAACTACATCAAGACTCCGACTAATTAACTATACACGCCCTTCCCTTTAAGCATACCACATATCAACCCACAACTAGACTCTGGGATGCCCGGTCTTCTAGTTTCAATACTTGGAGTCCATAAATCATGTGGTAAAGAATCTAAGGGGTTCTACGAGTCAAGAGAAAATGAATTGCAATACCACTTATTGGATCCCTAGACGTATTCAGGTGTATCATTCATATTTCAATGTGTAATAACGTCAAGTTCTCATTTTTTAACACAACGAGTTCACTCTAGGCCGTTGAATAACACACTAAGTGAGAAACGAGTAATACTCTTTAAAACACTTGAAAGAATGCGAAAACAAACCCATTAGAGTCAATGAAAAGTTTCAGAATGTGAGTTGGAAGATATAGGGAAGCAGCTGAAAGATACTGCAGCAGCTCAATCTCCTACCGGTAGGTAAACAAGTCCTACCGGTAGGCTTACCGGTGAAAAGTTCCTACCGATAGAAACTGAAAACCGAAAGGCCAATGTTCTAATGTTGCACTTGACCTACCGGTAGGTAAGGAGTTCCTATCGGTAGAAGTTGAATACGTTGAGCAACTTTTAAGCTGCTGCTATACGTTTGAGCTGGTTGAAGGAATTTCTCAATCGTTCTACCGGTAGGTGAAAAGCTTCTACTGGTAGGGAGAGTAATTTATAGACGATTTCGACAGAAAATTTTGGATTCCGATCCTATCTCAAAAACAATCAATACAAACTCAAACGAGGCATAGATACACTCAAATAACCATATAAAGAGAGGTAGAATTCCCTACCTCAAACCAAGAAGCAAAACCCACGCAAGTTGAACAAGCCCTAGCTCTCAAAAAACCCCAACCGGAATACAACTCCTCCAAGCTCAAACCAGCGAGACACGGACCATAATACACGTAGGGATGAAGGATTGAAGGTTGATTTGAGTGATTGGGTGAGAGAGTGAGAGAAATAGAGGGAGCTGAGAGAGAGTCGGGAGAGAGAGGGTGAGAGAACGGAGAAGAGAAAAAGAATGAAGTGAGGGGAAATTATTCCCCTGCCACACACACCACACTCTTATATACACACACCTCACACACTTTGCCATAGCACCCAAAACTTTCAATTCTTTCACCTTAACCCCTAATTTCACATAAACACATCTTTCATAGTAAAATATATCTCTTTCTCGTTTATAAACATTAAAATTAGGAAATTTAAATACGGGTCTCTACAGGTACAAAAATACATAAGCTTGGAATAGAATTCCTACAGTTTGCTAGGTTAGATACGTTGGAATTTCACAAAGTCTTTTATTAGCTTTATCAAATTGCTATTTCAATCTCTTAAATTGAGGCTTATAACAGTCACAGCATCATCAACAAATAATCTACTTAAACCAATTTACGGTGGCGAGTTTCGAAATCAATCTCTTTGCCAGAAGGGGTTTCGCTTGTGTGAAAATTTCAGGGGTTTGGGTGCTGCGTATGCGAGAAGAGAAAACTATGTGGTGAAAAGGTGAGAGAGAATGACCGAAGTGGTGTCGAGTTGGCTGCCGGCAGCCATGGCCGCCGTTCTCAGTGCTATATGCACTGTGCGTGAGTGTGTGAGGGTTGCAAAAGTTTTGCCCCAATTCTACATCTTCTGATATCTAAATAGTATACATATATAATACCAATTGCAGTAAATTAGTGTGTGAGAGGAAAATTACCAACAGAAACAGTAGATCTTCCTCGGTGAAAATGAGCGGAGAGGCAAACGGTGGGTCTTGGATGGGAGAATAAGTTCAGGAGCCTTCTCTATCTTACTTCACTCTTTTCCTTTTACCTCTTTCTCTTTGTTTTGTCTTCTATATTGGTAATTATCCATAATGGGTTTATATATTTCGGTGGAGAGGAAGTGAAACAGGTAAAGAATTACACGTATTACCTTCTCTAAAGGACACATCATCTACCGTGTTCCGTTTGCGTTGGGATTTTAGTCTCCGAAAAATCTCAAAAATTTAACACAAACTAATAATAATTTTAGTGTCATTGTGGCGGTGTCGGATTTTTAAGGTAAAAACTCAATGTTGCATAACTCATACAGTGTGTCGGGTTCCTATTCAGTCCACGTGACTAAACCCTTTTTTTTTAAAAAAAAGATACAAAAAAGTCTAGATTTTGCAGTACCTCTTTAGGGTTGCTTAGATTCCTTTATATAGAGCATCCTTACTTGCCCCCCAAGTACAAGCATGTGCTAGGCACGCTTCGACTGACGCCGCCTAACGTAATAGATAAGGTTGCCAACAATCTTTTGCATGAGCTGGCACACCCACGTGCGCTTGTGTCTCTTCACATGCATAACAGCTTGGATGACACCTTCGTCATACCAGATAAGATGTTTATATGCATGTGAATGAGTTGGCATAATGTTCACCGCCTTGCCTAGTGTTTGAGCACTAGACCGATCGTAGTAATGTTCGTCGTCGTGCCAAGTGTCGGAGCACTAGACTGATCATAGCGACTCTATAGGGTTTGTTTGGATAGGGTATTGAGAAGGGGTATTAGTGTTCCCCCTTCCTAAGACCGTAGGCCCAGGTTTATCACCTAGTTTGGTAACCCAAAAATGCAGGGGTATTAAGTTTTCCCCCTCTTGTACCGGCTAATACCCCCTGCGGGGGATTACTTATGGATGGATTTTGGGGTGTTATTTGTTATTACCGTTGGATAAGGCCAAAATAATAACCCATTCTCCTCCATTTAAACTACAAAATAATCTTATCCCCCCATTTTATCCCTCATTCAAATCAAGTACTATTTTATCCTCTCATTTTTAATACCTCATCACCTCATCAAAACCAACTGCTCCTTCCGTCCCATAAAGTTTAGCACTTTTACTATTCCAGTCTTGTGAAAGAATTAACTATACCTTTTAATTCATAATGTGTTTTATAAGCAATATGGATCTTGTTTGATAATGTTTAATTTGTTCTATTATTAAACAAAGTTTAAAAAATCGCCTAAAACAATATGAATTGAAAGATATATGCAATTTAAAAATGGCACGCATTCCTAAAAATGCCCAACATTATGGGACGGAGTGAGTACTATTTAATCCCCCCTATAAATATCACATCAATATGGGTCATCTCTTGTTAATCAATACCTCTTACTATTTTATCCCTCATTCATATATAATATCCTCAATCCTTATCCTGCATCCAAACAAGCTTGTGTATTGCTAATGGACCAACAGCCCTCACTTGCCGCCGAGCACTATCATAGCCAAACCTCGTTGCCGAGCCTAAAAGCTCAAATGTAAGTCCATGTGCTTTGGATACAACGTGACTTGTGGCCTGGCTTTCACCTAGCACCGCGATAGTGGCCGAACCCTTAATGTTTGAACAGTAGAAAGGAGCATCAACCTCAATAAGGGTTATCCGAACCATAGCGAGGATCAGAGCATCGACCTCTTTATAAATTGGTGGTTAGATACTCCATATCTGAATGTTGCCATGCCGAGCCGATTTATCTGAACTCAAGAGTTCAATGCTTGACTCGACCTTACTTTGAGCTGGCCGAACCACGGTGTCCAAGCCATAAGAGAGCTTAAGTGTCAACCTCAACATAGCCGACTAGGCCGATCATTCATATCTTCTTGTCCGAACGTCACGTTTGTGCCAAACCAAGCCCGACAGGACCTAGCAACCCGGTGAATGCCTCAATCAGCTTAGACAGAATCGAAAACTTTAACCCAGCCTTTTGCCGAACAGCATATTCGGCCCACTACAAATTCCATACATTCTTGATAAAGTTCAATCATTATCATGTTACTTTCCTTTCTACTTATTTTTTTCCTTTTCTTTGGTGAATTTATTTATACTAACCTATTGGAAAATATTTATTTAACTTTAATTATCTTTTTATCCAATCAAATCTCGCCATTTGTCACGATGAGAGCCCTCCTTATTAACGACCACTTTGTTTTAATATATAGTATAGATAGATGGATATATAGTAGTATAGATATAGATGATGCTAGTTATTCCCAATTGGCCGTTTGGCTCATCAGCTCATTAGAAAACAAATCACCTTTTTTTTAATTTTATTTTATATCGTTAGTCTTTGAAATGTTTGGCCAAAGCTCTACATATGGTGCCTCATGTTCTCATTTTCTATCACCATGAAAACCCACTTCTCTCATTCTTTCACTTCAACTTGGCTAAAATTTCAGCACTATCTCACCTTTTCACAGTCAACTTTTCTTCCAAAATGTTATGTAGTTTTAAAATATTTGGGCAACTCTGGTTCGTGTCTTTGTTCACATCTTCCTACTGGGCAACTCTGGAAGAGGCAGCTTGAGAGCATTTCGGTTTGAATCTTGGAGCCGTTATAATCCGTCATCACCTTCACATAGGGGAGGACTACTGACTTTGAGATAGTGTATCACGCCTCCTGATTCTGTTTCAGGCTAGTTTTTCTTTCACTCTTTATCTCAATATTTTGCCATCAGTCTATGATCTCAATTTTAGATTACTCTGCCAATAGTTTTATGAGAATAAATTATATACACCAGCGGTGTAAATATTTGTTTCTTCCAAATCAATTACATTGCCCCATGTTGTCAAAACAAAGGTCTCAATTAACATGGCGACATGGCGCAACGTTATTGATTTAGATAAAATAATTGTTTAAACCCGTGGTGTAAATAATTTAATATCTAGTTTTATATGCATGTTCTGTCTTTTTCTTATTACCGTAATTTGATTAGACTGTTAGATTTAACCAATTGAAACCGCAGTTTTTTGTGCTAGTGTTTTAACACATTCTCCATCACCAGATGGGTCTGCTATTTTCATGGTCCTTATTCCTTACTCTCTTGCTTTCGGCTTCAGTTGCCGACTCTGTTCATGGCGAGAACGAGACCGACCGACTAGCCCTGCTCTCGTTCAAGGCCCAAATCACGGGGGATCCTTTTGTAACTCTCATCTCGTGGAACGAATCCATCCACTTCTGCCAATGGGTTGGTGTAACATGTGGACGCCGCCACCCCATGAGGGTCATTGGATTGAACCTGGATCATCAAAAATTGGTGGGGGCCATATCACCTCACATTGGAAACCTGAGCTTTCTTAAGGAACTATCGTTGCATAACAACAGCTTCAGCCATGAAATCCCTCCACAACTTGGCCGTTTGAAAAGGCTACAACTGCTAGCTATGGGTAACAATTCATTTACCGGTGAAATTCCCACCAACATATCTGGTTGCTCTAACCTCAATAGCCTTACGCTTGCTGGAAATAGATTATCAGGGAAAATCCCCGTGGAGATTGGTTCCCTCTCTAAGCTATGGCTACTGAATATTTATGACAACCATCTAGTTGGAGGAATTCCTTCTACTTTCGGTAATCTATCGTCTCTGATTTTCTCCACGATGGCAGGTAATAGGATTGGTGGGAGTATTCCATATGCTCTGGGAAAACTGAAAAAGATAGAAATTCTTTCACTTGGACAGAATAGATTGGTTGGTACCATTCCTTCCTCAATCTTTAATGTCACTTCTCTCACACAATTTAATGTGGGGGTTAACCAACTTCAAGGTATGCTTCCCTCGGAACTTGGAAATACTCTTCCTAATCTTCGATTCATTGAAGTTGGTTCAAACTTATTTACTGGATCTATTCCAATATCCATATCTAATGCCACCAAACTACATCACATTGGTTTTCAGTTAAACAAGTTTACCGGAAAAGTGCCTCATTTGGAGAAGTTGAATAATCTTGGGCGGTTAATCTTGTGTGGAAATGATCTCGGATCAGGAGAAATTGATGACTTGAGTTTTTTCAATTCTTTAACCAATGCTACGAATTTGAATTTGCTATCGCTCACCTCGAACAATTTTGGAGGCGTATTGCCCAATTCAATCAGCAATTTCTCAACTAATCTGGCCATTTTGGACATAAGAGACAATAAAATAGTGGGGAGCATCCCAACTGGCATAGGGAATCTGGTCAATTTACAATTTTTCAGTCTGTCCGCCAACCGTTTGACAGGTCAAATTCCTTCTGATGTTAGAAAGCTTCAAAATCTAGTGGTTTTGGGTCTCTCCAGTAACAAATTCTACGGGAACATCCCGTCGTCTATTGGAAATTTAACTTGGTTAACAACCATTCGCTTGAGTCAAAACAATCTTCATGGAAGCATCCCTTCAAGTCTAGGGAAATGCCAAATGTTGGTGGAGCTAAAATTTGGTCAAAACAATCTTATTGGTACCATACCCCGACAAGTTACGAGCCTCTCATCATTATTGCATTTGAACATTTTTCAAAACAATTTGACTGGTTCTCTTCCAGAGGAGATTGGAAACTTAAAAAATCTCGAAGAACTATATGTTTCTGAGAACATGTTTTCTGGTGAAATTCCAAGCAGTCTTGCTAGCTGCGAGAAATTGAGATTGCTACACATGAGAGGTAACGAATTCTCGGGAATCCTTCCTCTGTCCTTAAGAAAATTGAGAGGAATGGAGGAAATAGATATTTCTCACAACAATTTCTCAGGACAAATCCCCGACTATTTTGGGGACTTTCCCTTCTTGCACAAATTGAATCTGTCATTCAATGATTTTGAAGGAGTGGTACCAGAAAGAGGCATATATGGGAATGCAACTGCAATCTCTGTCAATGGAAATAGTAAGGTCTGTGGAGGTATAGCTGAATTGGAGCTACAAAGTTGCAATTCCAAAGGGCATAGAAAGAATAGATCTTCTCTTACCATGTATCTAATAATCTCAATACCTTGTGGATTTCTAGGACTAAGTCTGATGTTATTTTTCTTCTATCGGATTTCGTTTAGAAAGAGAACAACTGTGTCTTCTTTCAGATTATTACGGAAACCATTTCTGAAACTATCCTACCAAAGTCTAATTAAAGCTACTGATGGGTTCTCACCAGCCAATTTGATCGGCGTTGGCGGCTTTGGTTCAGTGTACAGAGGAATTCTTGATCATGGAGGTAAAGTTGTTGCAATTAAGGTACTAAATCTAGACTTTGTTGGAGCTTCTAAGAGTTTCATAGCAGAGTGTAAAGCCTTGAAGAACATCAAACACCGAAATCTTGTAAAAGTCCTCACGGCATGTTCAAGTATTGACTATCAAGGCAATGATTTCAAAGCTCTGGTATATGAGTTCATGGTCAATGGAAGCCTAGAGGAATGGTTGCATCGGAATGAGAATGAACATGGGGTGCATAATGAATCAAGAAGTTTAAATCTTCTTCAGAGGTTAAACATCGCAATTGATGTCGCTTCTGCACTGGATTATCTCCACCATTATAGCTCAGAACCAATAGTCCACTGTGATTTGAAGCCAAACAACGTTCTTCTGGATGAAGAAATGGTAGGACATGTTGCTGATTTTGGGCTAGCAAGATTCTTACAAGATGCTACTTCTACTTCTTCTGCAAATCAATCAAGTTCCATTGGCATAAGGGGGTCTGTTGGTTATGCGGCTCCAGGTAAATGTTCTCCTTTAGCAATTTTTTGCTTTCTTTTACTTTCCAAAATGAAGACCATACTCTTATATCCAGAGTTCTTCGAAATTTAATTGCATTGTTTTTTTCACTTTTGTTGTAGAGTATGGCATGGGAAATGAAGTGTCAAGATCAGGTGATGTGTATAGCTATGGAATCCTTGTACTAGAGATATTCACAGCCAAGAGACCTACTCATAGCATGTTTATTGATGGTTTGACTCTTCACAACTTTGCCAAGACAGCTCTGGCTGAACAAGTAGAGAGCATTGTTGATCCAACACTGCTTCAACAAACAGAACAGGGGGAGGCAAGCTTGAGCATCAACAGCGGTCAAAGCCAAAGTTTTGCTAGAAGTCACAAGATTCGGGAGATCTTGATTTCAATACTTAATGTTGGGATTGTGTGCTCAGAAGAACTTCCTAGAGATCGACCGGCGATGAGCGAGGTCCTTACTCGGTTGCATGTGTGCAAGAAGACTCTTCTTCGAGATGGAAGGCGAATCAGATGAAGTGTGACAATGAGTAGGTGTATGAACCGTTCACGTTTTTAGTTAACTCGTCAAGATGCCTGCATTAATTTCTTTCTAAGCCATTGAAACTCTTTAATTACTTGGCCAGCAATCTAACAAAATGCCTACATTGCTTACATAAACAAATTTCCTGCATTTCTTAATAAGTATATTTACGGCTTGAAGCAATCAATTAGCCTTTGGAAAGTAAAACCCTGTTTCATCAGCATACTTAAGGATAATCAAAATCAGCCATAGTCATGTTCTAATTACCTTCAAATATTAAACATGCTGAAATCTAGATTTCAATTTTTAAGTTGGGAAAGTTCTTCGATAATGTATACAGCTATACTGATTTGGGCATGTGATTTGTGTTTGTCCTATTTTTTAAATTTTATTTTTGGAACTGATTTTTTTTTTTTTATAGCTATGCAGCTTCTTATTACTTTGTTTTAAAGTAATTATTTATTTAAGAGCATCCAAAATGGCATAATAAAAACCAAAAAAGTTGTTAAAAGTTAGTGATATTTACTCAATAAAATGCTCACATTTGAATAACAAAACTTAACAACCTCTTAGCAACTAACCAAATTCTGACGCTTGAATGACCAAAACTAGCAATCTTTTGCCAATAACAAAATTTTGACCTTACATTTACTCAATCAAGTCTGCCCATCATTATACAAAACCTTCTCTCTCTTCCCTTTTCTCTCTTTCTTTCTCTCTCTCTTTCTTTTTCAACAATGTTTTGAAAATTTTATTTTTAAAAAATTTTAATTATTTTTCAAAAACATTTTTTGAAAATATTTTTTTCAAGAACTGTTATTTTTTTTAAAAAAATGGTTTTTTCAAAAAAGTATTTTAATACTAACTTTTTTTTCGAAACTGTAAAAAAAAAAAAACAATTTTCTTCGAATATGAAAACTATATTTTTCAAAAACTGATTTTGAAAAAGTAATTTAAACAATTTTTATTAATTCGAATACTAATTTGAAAAAAACTGTTTTATATGTTCATTATTTTTAGTTTTTTGTAGTTTAGTAATATGACGTGATAAGTTTTGGCTATCCAATTTTGGTTATGCCATTGTGGACATATGCAATGCTAACCTTAGCAATTTCTTAAAAAGATAACAAAATGTGATGTGATAACTTTTGGTTATCCAATTTTGATTAGGCCATTGTGGAACTGTCTCAACAATTCTAATCATTTTTGTTTCTCTGATCGTAGGTAATTGCGGTGTGATTGGCCATAACATTTCTTGTGGCTTAAAAAATTTCGTTTCAAGTGATGCTGAATAATTGCTCTGGTTGCTTCTTATATATAGTCCTATTTATTGTTCCTTTCTTTTATGTTTTCATTTGTGAAGAATGTCAATTTATACCTCATATAAATTTTCCCTTCAATTTGCTAAATAAGAAGTCCTTTCTGAAGGCAATGACAATTCTCTCTTACACTTAATTCATATCGATTTCATAGTTCCAATAGAATGGTTGGACACATCAGCGCGAACGCTTCCCAGCAGCGGGACAGATGTTTATGTTCCAAATTTCATAGCTCTGATTGGCAGCAGGACATACATTTTGAAATTTGAACACATAACATATCCAATTTCGACAAGTTCATAGGTGAAGTCATTTCTACAAATAGCACTTTTAGCTTGACAGATTTGTGCAACTTCAAAAAATGCATCTGAAAAGTTCTATTTTCGACACAGTCACGGTGAGCAAAGTGCGAGCGTGCTTGTAGGCTTTTGTTGAGTGAGTGTGGGCGTGCCAGGGCTTGTCATGCCTGACATTGAATGTGTGGATGCCGTAAATCTAACTTCTAAACGTAGAGCAATTGTGGGTGGTGTGGGTTGCCCATCCGGCGTGCGCTCGAAGAGTTGTCACCCAGATTTTTGAGATGGATGATTCGAGAAACCAAGAACTCGTTTGGAAAATGCTTTTGGTCTAGCGATAATGTCGAGACTTTGGGTTCGAGAACCACGTTATGAACGGGGAAGGTTTCGTTGAAAAGCACCCCATTTGCCCAGTAAAACCGGTCTTTACCAAACATTTTCTAAGGGAAAAATTTCGTACATCTTTTGAAAAATAGAACTCTTTAATAAACAAGTAAGAGGGGAAGGGTCATGAGAAGATATATCACATTAGCGTGCATGTGGTGCTATCTGTTACAGAAAGGATAAAAGTATGTTACAAAAAGGATAAGAGTATGATATTGTAAAATGAAGTAACTATACAGTGGACTATCTAGATCAGAACTATTATCACACGACTTTTCACAATACGACACACGGTCTTGCGATACGCCGTGCAATCCACCTATTCCGTTATAAGACTATTCATCAGTACCTGTAGCAGTGCTCGGTGTTCTAGATATCCCATGCGTAACTTTTAAAGATATCTAAAAATACCCAGCTACTGTCTTAATTTAGAATGACACCTTTTCTTCAAGCCATGAACAAGAAACAAGTTTTGATGTATTTGAACATTTGAGAAAGCGAAAAGGCCTTGTTTAAGAAATAAAACATGGCTTGTAGATATGGTCTTGTTCTTAAGATACTGACGACAATGTTCTAGCAAGCCTGATGATGAACAATCATGATCCAGACAGTCTAACTAAATAAACAGAGATTAATAAAAGACCGCGTGTTTGAATGTACTAGGCTGTGCGATGCATCAGAACACCGTGCGGTGTTCTGATGCGTCGCACGGCGTGGTATATCCAACACAGTGACCGCTTTTGTTTTTGAAAATGTTTTTTTTCAAGTCAGTATTTAACCAAAAAGCGGCGGGGGGGGGGGGGGGGGGTGGTTTCAAATCTGACTACAGAAAAGTTTCCTCAGGGTCAGGACTAAGCCTAACTTAAGGAAACTTGATTTTTTTTACCTTTGATCTTGAGCTTGAACAAGGGCGGATGTTGATGGATGAATGTAGATGAGAAATGATAGTGGATGATGAATGATGTGGGTAGATGAGATCGGGTGAGATAGGTGTGGATGTGAGTGGTGGTTGGGTGTGTTGGTGAATGTGGTCTCAAAGTTAGTAAGAGACTAACTTTGATGATGAGGAGAAAAATGCAGTAAAGTGCTTAAAGAATGTCTTTTGGGAATAACATTCTCAAGGCTTGGAAGTGGAGAGTGGGTGTAAAAACAAGAAGAGAGAGAAAGGTTATAAAGCCAAGCCCTTTCCCTTGAGTGGAAGGGTATATTTATAGGCAAGAGCTAAGGATTTTGAATTCAAATGGTGAAGGCATTTTCTGGGCGGGCCAGAAGTATTTTTTCAGCTAAGCCACTTTTGTAGTTGTAGCTCAAGTGAGCATGGCCGACAACTTTCTGAGCCAACCAAAACTTTACCCGAAATGCCGTGCGGTTAATCTCGTGACCTCGTACGGCGTAATAAGTTTTATTATGCTGTGCATTATAGAAGTGTTCCATGCGGTATTCTAGGTTCAGTCCAGGGTTTCTTGGGCTTATCTAGGTTTTTGGATTTTTTGGGCTTTTGGGTTGAGGAAGTCCTTTATTCAAGCTCTCAAAGGCATTGTTTCCTTTATTTCATCATCGGGATGTTCAAAGACCCTCTGAGATCCGGATTGGGGTGTCTACAGTAGTCCCTCTTTAACGGAACTCGGATACCATTGATTTGGTACGAGAAACGCTTAAAGAATAGGCATCCTAATTGATATCTCTAAAGCCTTTGAACGGAGGCAAGAAAAACGTATGAAAACTAAAATGCGAGTAAATACTAATGACGGTCATGCTCGCGGAGCTACCTACATGCCCTGCATGCAGGGATCAGACCAACGTAGTTCAATCGGGACAATGCAAATAAAACAAGTCCTAGAGGACGAATTGTGAAATCATGCTACCAACTTGGGAAGATTGGGTGCCTGTAATGTCAAGTGTCACAAAATTTGTGAGACAAATGAGACAAGTCCTTGGGTGACTAAAAATTTGAGATTAGCCCTCACGAGGCAAAAATTGGAGACGAGCCATCGGGAGGCGAAAATTCGAGACGAGCCCTCGGGAGACAAAAATATGAGACGAGCCCTCGGGAGGTGAAAATTCAAGACGAGCCCTCGGGAGGCGAAAATATGAGACGAGCCCTCAGAAGGCGAATTCGAGACGAGCTCTCGGGAGGCGAAAATATAAGATGTGCCCTCAGGAAGCAAAAATTCGAGACGAGCCATCGGGAGGCGAAAATATGAGACGAGCCCTTTGGAGGCAAAAATTTGAGACGAGCCTTTGGGAAACGAAAATTATAGTAAAAATCCAGGGGTTATTGTAACGAACCCCTTGGAGGATCTTTTAATCAAAGCACAACATTCTAGTAGACTTTTCTATAATACGGTTGAAATATTTGATTTCCAAGGGGATTTTGGTGGCTGGGTTGAACAATTTTAGAGAAAAAGGATTTAATCCTGCAAAGCCAGAATGACGTGCGGCTGAACATGACATCGCGTGGTGTTTCAACTTACCATGCAACTCTTCGATTTTTTAGAATAGTCGGCAGGTTTAAGGGTGCCCATTAATACAGGCGTGCCCTTTCGATGGCTTCAACATCTTTATAAGGGAGGGTGGTGCCTCATTCTATGTACCACCAACAAAAACTTTAGATCTCTTCATATCTCTCCACACTCTTCAGGAACTCAATACCTTCAAGAGCAAGAATGACATACAACAGATTGGTGGCCTGGGTGGTTTCCTTGGAGGCCGAAATGGCCTTCTATTGGGAGGAAATCAAGGAACTCAACCGACAGATCTCGAGGCTCATCTCCACGATTCGCACCCTTCACCGTGCGATGTTGAACCTCCAGGATTTCGCGTTTGACCAAATGGACGACAAGCATGACCTGGAGTACGCACTGGGACGTGCGTTAGACGAGACCGCAAAAGACTCAGAAGGGAATCCGAATAGTTTGGACGACCGTTCGAACAAAGGGAATGATGCTTCTGGCGAGGGGAGCAACTGAAGACGATGAAGAACGAAGACCAAGGAGGGGAGGTAGTATAATTTTTTTTTTTTTTTTTTTGCTGCTTCTTTTTTTTTTTGAACAAATGTAATGGAAATTCCGAGGGTTACCCCGGTTTGTTTAATGAAAGTCCTCTTTCTCTTCCTACTTGCCTCCTTTCCTCATTGTTTCTGAACAAACTCAAACGTGTCCAAACGTCACAGTCTCGACTGTCCAGAAATTGATGGGTGAACCCAAACTGTCGAAACAACCTAGAACGCCGCGCAAAGCTCGAGGGGGGGCTCATGATATGATAAAACAAAGAATTTTGCATGTTAGATCATTATACTGCGCGCTTCAATCAAAATGCCGTGAGGCACTATAGGTAATGAAGCCAGCCCAGATTTAGTTCCAGACAAACCGGTTCAAAAAAAATGGGGGGAATATACGGGTGAGGCGTACATAATACGCTCACCGTTCGAATTTCCCTCTCTCTCGCTCTCTCTACTTTCTCTC